>JADRCD010215882.1:27318-39970 GCA_019843815.1 Montemys delectorum | reverse complement strand
GAGCATGTGTCCTTGTGATATGTTGGAGCATCTTCTGGGTATATGCCCAATAGTGGCATAGCTGGGTTTTTAAGTAGAACTATTTCCAGTTTTCTGAGGAACCACCAGATTGATTTCCAGAGTGGTTGTACCAGCTTGCAATCCTGCCACCAATGGAAGTATTCCTCTTTCTGAACATACTTACTAGCATCTGCTGTCACCTGAGATTTTGACCTTAGCCATTCTGACTGGTGTGAGGTAGAATCTTAGGGTCGTTTTGATTTGCATTTCCCTGATGACCAAGGATGTTGAACATTTGTTTAAGTGCTTCTCAGCCATTTGAGATTCCTCAGTTGAGAGTTCTTTTTTTTAGCTCTGTACCCCATTTTAATAGAGTTATTTGGTTCTCTGGAGTTTAAATTTTTGAGTTCTTTGTATATTTTGGATATTAGCCTTCTATTAGATGTAGGGTTGGTGAAGATAGTTTCCCAATGGGTAGGTTGTTGTTTTGTCCTATTTATAGTGTCCTTTGCCTTGCAGAAGCTTTTCGATATTATGAGGTCCCATTTGTCAATTGTTGGTATTAGAGCATGAACCATTGGTGTTCTGTTCAGGAAATTTTCCCCTGTGCTGGTGTGCTCAAGGCTCTTCCCCACTATCTCTTCAATTAGCTTCAGCATATACGGTTTTATGTGAGGTCCTTGATCCCTTGGACTTGAGCTTCATACAAGGAGATAAGAATGAATCAATTTCCATTTCTCTACATGCTGACCCCCAGTTGAAACAGCATCACTTGTTGAAAATTCTGTCTTTTTTTTCTACTGGATAGTTTTGGCTTCTTCATCAAAGATCAAGTGAGCAAAGGTGTATGAGTTTATTTATGGGTGTTCAGTTCTATTCCATTGATCTACCTTCCTGTCTCTACCAATACCATGTGGTTTTTTTTTTTTTTTAAATCACTATTGCTCTGTAGTACAACTTAAGGCCAGGGATGGTGATTCCCCCCAGAAGTTCTTTTATTGTTGAGAGTAATTTTTGCTATCCTGGGTTTTTTGTTATTCCAAATGAATTTGAGAATTGCTCTTTCTATCTCTGTGAAGAATGGTGCTAGAATTTTGATGGGGGTTGCACTGAATCTGTAAACTGCTTTCAGTAAGATGACCTTTTTCACTATGGTAGTCCTTCTGATTCATCAGCATGGGAGACCTTTCCATCTTCTGAGGTCTTCTTTGATTTCTTTCTCCAGAGATGTGAATTTCTTGTCATACAGATCTTTCACCTGCTTTATTAGAGTCACGCCAAGATATTTTATATTATTTGTAACTGTTGGGATGGGTATCGTTTCCCTAATTTCTTTCTCAGCCTATTTATTGTTTGAGTAGAGGAAGGCTACTGATTTGATAGAATTAATTTTGCATCTAGCCACTTTGCTGAAGTTGTTTATCAGCTGTAGGAGTTCTCTGGCAGAATTTTTGGGGTCGCTTATGTTGTATACTGTCATACCATCTGCAAATAGTGATATCTTGACTTCCTATTTCCCAATTTGTATCCCATTGATATCTTTTTGTTGTCTAATTGCTTTGGTTAGAACTTTGAGTACTATATTGAATGGATAGGGGAGAGTGGGCAGTCTTGTTTTGTCCCTGATTTTAGTTGGATTGCTTCAAGTTTCTCTCCGTTTAGTTTGATGTTGGCTATTGGTTTGCTGTACATTGCTTTTATTATGTTTAGGTGTGAACTTTGATTCCTGATCTCTCTAATACTTTTAACATGAAGGGGTATGGTATTTTATCAAAAGCTTTTTCAGCATCCAATGAGATGATCATGTGGTTTTTTTCTTTGAGTTTGTTTATATAGTGTATTACATTGATGAATTTCTATATATTGAACCATCCCTGCATTCTTGGGATGAAGCCCTGCTTGATCATGGTGAATGATCATTTTGATATGTTCTTGGATTCTGTCTCTGAGAATTTTGTTGAGTATTTTTGCATCGATATTCATAAGGGAAATTGTTTTGAAGTTTTCTTTCTTTGTTGAGTCTTTCTGAGGTTTAAGTATCAATGTAACTGAGGCTTCATAGAACAAATTAGGCAGCGTTCCTTCTGTTTTTATTTTGTAGAATAGTTTACAAAGTATTGGTATTAGGTTTTCTTTGAAGGTCTGATAGAATTCTGTGCTAAATCCATCTGATTTGGGGCTTTTGTTGGTTGGGAGACTTTTAATGACTGCGTTTATTTCTTTAGGGGTTATGAGACTGTTTAGATGGTTTATGTGATCTTGATTTACTTTTGGTACTTGGTATCTGTCTGGAAAATCATCCATTTCATGCAGATTTTCCAGTTTTGTTGAGTATAGGCTTTTGTCATAAGATCTGATGATTTTTTGAATTTCTTAAGTTTCTCTTGTTATGTCTCCATTTTAATTTCTGATTTTGTTAATTTGGATACTGTCTCTGTGGCCTTTAGTTAGTCTGGCTAAGGGTTTATCTATCTTGTTGATTTTCTCAAAGAACCAGGTTGCGGTTTTTTTGATTCTCTGTATAGTTCTCCTTGTTTCTACTTGGTTGATTTCAGTCCTGAGTTTGATTATTTCCTGCCTTCTACTCCTCTTGGGTATATTTGCTTCTTTTTGTTCTAGAGCTTTCAGGTGTGCTATTAAGCTGCTAGTGTATGCTCTCACCAGTTTCTTTTTGGAGACACTCAGAATTATGATTTTTCCTCTTAGCACTGCTTTCATTATGTCCTTTAAGTTTGGGTATGTTGTACCTTCATGTTCATTAAATTCTAAAAGGTCTTTAATTTCTTACTTTTTTTCTTTCCTGTCCAAGTTATCATTTAGTTGAGAGTTGTTCAGCTTCCATGTATATGTGGGATTTCCATTGTTTTTGCTGTTATTGAAGAGCAGTCTTATTCCATGGCGGTCTGATAACACACATGGGATTAACTCAATTTTCTTGTATCTGTTGAGGCTTGTTTTGTGACTGATTATATGGTCAGTTTTGGAGAAGGTATTATGAGTTGCTGATAAGAAGATATGTTCTTTTGTTTTACAGTGAGATGTTCTGTAGATATCTGTTAAATCCATTTGTTTCATAACTTCTGTTAGTTTCACTGTGTCTCTGTTTAGTTTCTTCTTCCATGATCTGTCCATTGCTAAGAGTGGGGTGTTGAAGTCTCCCACCATTGTTGTGTGAGTTTCAATGTGTGCTTTGAACTTTAGTAATATTTCTTTTACAAATGTGGATGCCCTTGCATTTGTGGCTTAGAATTAAGAGTTTATCTTCGTTTATTTTTCCTTTGATGCATATGAAGTGTCCTTCCCCATCTTTTTTGATAACTTTTGGTTGAAAGTCTATTTTATTGGACATTAGAATGGCTACTCTAGCTTGTTTTTTGGGACTATTTGCTTGGAACATTTTTTTCCAGCCTTTTATTCCGAGGTAGTATATGTCTTTGTCATTGAGATGTGTTTCCTGTATACAGCAAAATGCTGGTTCCTATTTACATATTCAGTCTGTTAGCCTATGTCTTTTTATTGGGGAACTGAGACCTTTGATATAGAGAGATATTAGGGACCAATGATTGTTGTTTCCTTTTGTTTTTGTTGTTAGAGGTGGAATTATGTATATGTGATGCTCTTCTTTTGGATTTGTTGTCAGAAGATTAATTTCTTGCTTTTTCTTGGGTGTAGTTTCCCTCCTTGTATTAGCATTTTCCTTCTGTTATCCTCTGTAGGGCTCGATTAGTGGAAAGATATCATTTAAATTTGTTTTTGTCATGGGGTATCTTGGTTTTTCCATCTATGATAATTCATTGTTTTGCTGGGTATAGCAGCCTGGGATGGTATTTTTGTTCTCTTAGGGTCTGTAGGACATCTCCCCAAGATCTTCTGGCTTTTAGAGTCTTTGTTGAAAAGTCTGATGTAATTCTGATACGTCTCCCTTTATACGTTACTGATCTTTTTCTCTTAACACTTTTAATATTCTTTTTTGATATGTGCAATTGGTGTTTTGATTATTATGTGATGGTAGGAATTTCTTTTCTGGTTCAATATAATTGGTGTTCTGTAGACTTCTTGTATGTTCATGGGCATCACTTTCTTTAGGTTAGGGAGCTTTCTTCAATAATTTTGTTGAAGATGTTAGCTGGTCCTTTGAGTTGGGAATCGTTGGAGTCTTCTATATCTCTTATTATTAGGTTTGGTCTTTTCATTTTGTCCTGGATAGCTTGAATGTTTTGAGTTAAGAGCCTTTTGCTATTCATGTTTTCTTTGTCTGTTGTGTCAATATCTTGTATGATATTGTCTGTGCTTGAGATTCTTCTATCTCTTTTATTCTGTTGGTGATGTTTGCATCTGTGACTCCTGATCTATTTCCTAGGTTTTATATCTTCAGGGTTGCCTCCCTTTGTGGTTTTTTTTTTCTTTTTTAAATATTTCTATTTCCATTTTTAGATCCTGAACAGTTTTTTTTTTTCAATTCCTTCACCTATTTGATTGTGTTTTCTTGTATTTCTTTGATAGCTTTATGTGTTTCCTCTTTAAGGACTTCTACTTGTTTACTTGTGTTCTCCTGTATTTCTTTAAGGGAGTTATTTATGTCCTTCTTATAGTCCTCTATTATCTCCATGAGATGGGAATATAGATCTGAGTCTTGCTTTTTAGGTGTGTTGGCATATCCAGGGCTTGCTGTGGTGGGAGAACTGGGCTCTGATGTTGGCAAGAAACATTGGTTTCTGTTGCTTACGTTCTTGCACTTGCCTCTCGCCATCTGGTTATCTCTGGTGTTAACTGGCCTTGCTGTCTCTTACTGGATCCTGTCCCTTCTATGAGCCTATGATCCCGTGTGTCAGAACTCCTGGTGGTCATGCCGCCTTTGGGTGTGGACTGAGTGGGTGGAGACCCACAGCACAGGCTCTGTTCCCAGGTGCATGTGCAAACCTCCTGGTGTATTTTCTAATTGATGTCTTGCTATATTTTTCACTCAAATCAAATTACTTTTTATTTATCCTTGATTTTTTTCACGGAATTTCTTCCTCCAACCTCCTGGAATGCTCAAATTTTTCTCTTAACTTTTATGAACTTCTCGTACTTGTTTAAAGGCCAACTCACATTCTATCTCCTGAAAAATAGCACTGTGTGGAGGAGACACTACCTTCTCATGTGAGGGGTAGCTCTGAACATTTATCCAGGGGCTTGGGCCTATTACCTTGAATATGTCATATACTCATCATTCACTCATATCTGAAATGGGGATAAGAAATACATTCCTCAAAATCCTTCAATTGTACCTTTTTCTCTTTCTGACTCTCCTTTGTCTACATACAACAATGCCTTTTTTCTTGCTTTTTCTTCTCTGTATTTATCCTTGTTGTGTTTCACAGAACACTATAGCTCTGCAAATTTAGAAAGACTAATAGTAACAATTGTGCTTAGCAGCAACCAGGTGACTGTTGTTTTGTCATTTGTGTGATTAAATTGGTTGACTTGCAGCCAATAGGTAAACTATTCCACTCTGTGATCAGATATCCTTTGTGTAGTATGACATTCCCAGAAAGTCTCCATTCTGCTTCATGGGAAGTCTGCCTAGATGACTGGCATGATCTTTTATTTGAGTTCAGTTTGAGGAAAATACTAGGAATAAAGAGAACAAAGGGGCCTTTGCTTCTGCTCTTTGAGCATGAATTATTTTCTAGGACAATCATGGTCTGAGTGCTGCTCTTACAGAGATTAAAGCTTACAGTAGCCCTTCTGGTTAAGGCATCAGCTCTCTTAGGGAGTAGGGAGGCAAGCTGCTAAAGCTGTACTGCAGCAGGCCTCTAAGTGCCTTCCCAGAAAGGGTCGGATACAACAGCTTGATTTAAGTCAGAGCAACTGAAACAGAGACCATTTAGACTGCAGGGAACACCATAAAAACACATGCATTATTACGGGTGTAAAATTTTTATCTTTATCAGTGTTGTTCTATAACAGTTAATGGTTCTTTCATAGAAATAATTTTTTTCCTCTTATAGTTGGCTGAGTAGAATATTGATTGTTCTATATCCCATTTCCTTAAAGACATTCCAGCAGCTTTTAATATATGTCTCCTAATAAAAAGTTTACCATCTACCAGTGTCTGCTTTATGTTTCGTCCAGGTGTCTCAGAGGGGTGACTAAGCACCTACTTTATCACTTGCCTCTGGCTACCTCCCCTCTTTGCTAGCCATTTATGAAAGGCAGAAGGGCACAGTATTAGTGTCCTCCAGAGGAATGGAGCCAATAGAAAATATATCATCATAAGAGAGGGCTTATTAGATTGGTTCACAGACTTTGAGGCTGCAGTGTCCTGCAGCTGCTGTGTGCAGGTTGGAGGGCTGGGAATTAGTGGCTGCTGAGTCTAAGAATCTGAGTCTCAAATGAGTGGCCAGGTCCTTCTTAGGCAATAAAGCCTCTTACAACCTTTCTGGTGCAAGTCCGAATCTAAATCCGAACAACATTAAAGTTGAAGTCCATAGGAGACAGCAGTAGAAAAACATACCTGCTCTACAAGAGTCATTCAAAAGTGACAGCTATTTTCCCACTTTATCCCTTTTCATTTCATCCTGGCCCCTCAGGCTTATGCTACCCACATTATAGTACACCTCTTCCAGTCATTTTATGACCCATACTCTCCACTTCTTTGCAAACAAACTCACAGACCACACCTAAATTGTATGTTTCTTTAAATCCACACGGTCCCTAAATTCCATCAAGTTGAAAAAAAAAGTGCCTACCAAACCCAAACAATACATTTTCTTAGTATTTATTTGTCTCTAGAGTACACATGTATGATGTCCAAGCTCTGACACTAGAGGAGGGTGACCCACCAGTCAATGTAAGAGAGAACATTGTGGGGGAGTTACAGCAAAAGAGACATGGTTTATTCACTAGCATACAGGCTGCTGAGCTTCCTGACTGCAGACATGTGAACAGCTGCTTCAAGCTCCTGCTTCCTCATCATCCCTGCTGTGTGGACTGTATCCCTTCAAACTGTGAGTGGAACGCCCTTTCTCCTCCAAGTTGCTTTCCTTGGAGTACCTTATCACAGCAGTGAAGAAAATAGCTAAGATAAGAGTCATCTTAAATTCTACTGCTTACTAAAAATTTTGTTATAATTTGTGTTAAGAGAAGATAAAATTTTTAACTTTTAAATTGAAAAGTTGGCCCTCAAACTTATTTTATTTTCTTAATTATGTACTTATGGATTAGAGCCAGGAAAAAAATACTTGCATTCCTGTTACCATATACTGAAAGTCTAAATATTTTCTCTGGATCAAATCATTTGTTGTAATTTCCATGACATTTTTCTAAATTATTTTCTTTGAATTGCTGTTGGGAATATGTCTTTGAATAAATGAATTCATTGCAGTTTAATTTTTCTGAGCATTTAACAAGCTATCATTCCAAAGAGTTTCAGAAACCACTCATGTGTTCCAAGGATAAACTTTCATAATTAGAGAAGTAAAAGCATTGTTATTCAATTTATGACCTGGTTCTCACTTTAAATTATTTCCTTGTGCCATTGACCAGGTTAAATCTGATAATGATTCAAAGGCTGCAGCCTCCATCAAAGCTATTCAAGAGTTCTGGAGGTCAGTGGTTCATGAGGTTACTTTTGCCACAGAATGAAGGATACTACAAGCCCCTGGCATACTCAGTTGTTAACAATACTCAGGAGCAGTTAGACCACAAATTCTTGTGTATTCTGGAGTTCAGAATTTAAAATATTTATCTTTAGGGAGCTTATAATTTTTGCTCTACTAAATATGAAGAGCCAATAATTTCAGACTTTTGCCTTTTCACAATGACATTGAACAGATTTCATGGTCAAATGAGAATTTGAGTTCTGGCTGTATTGTTTTCTCACTTTGTGTTTGTGTCTCTGTCTCTGTTTTGCTAAGTGAGAGTCTTCATATCTATTCCCCTTAACAATCCTGCTTTCCTGGGAGTTCTTATGTGAACAAAATCCTAGTGTATCTCTTCTAATAAGCATCCCAAAGAACCTAGTAAAAATAGTTCACTCTCTAGACCCATAAAACTTTATAAAGGTTAGCAAATCAAGAGACTCAGACCTTTATAGTCAGTTCAAGAACATCCAAAAATCTTTTCAGACCATCAAGGATGTGCATATCTAAAATGTTACTTAAAAGGGAAAAGGGGTGGCGGTGATGCTAGAGGAATGGGTCAGAGGTCAAAAGAACCTATTACTCCTGCAGAGAACTAAGCTCTGATTCTTAGCACACACATAGCAGATCACGGGAACCTATAACTCCAGGGGTCTCTAACACACTCACATCCAAACACTCGCATACATGTATGCATAATTTAAAATATATTTTCTTTTAAGAAGCTGTGTGTGCCAGTTAGGTAGAGTCAGTAGATGTTCAAAGGACAAACAGAGGGTTGAGCATAGGTTTCTGGCCCAAAGAAAAGCTTTAAATTTATTCCACACCTGTTTAAAATGAGGAGTGGGATTGGACTTTAGACCTTGACTCTCTGCTCATCTGGTGAATGTAGCACCCAGCCTACACCATGGCCTCTCAGAGCTTAGCATCAGATTTGCCCACACCTGAGCTTGCCCTGCTGCTTCGAGGCTAGCCTTGCCAAAGAAACAACCAGAACCCAAGTGTTCCCAGAGGGCAGTTGTTGTCTTAAAAAATAAATCCCAACTATTTGATTTTATCAAACGAAGGCTCAAGAGGCAAATGCTGTGGCAAAAACCTGTTAGCTCAGACAGCAAAGAAAGCATCCAGTTGACCTTCCTATTCCACTGACATCCCTGATCTTTCACCTTCTCTCTACCTTGTCTTAAATACCCTTCTCCTCAGAGATCCTCTTTTCCCTTTGCTTACATCTCTAAGGCTGGTTATTTGCTCTGCCTCTTGACTTAGGGTTGACTATAAAGTCAACCTGGATTTAAGCTGTGCGCCAGGGCTGAGCTATACCACAACTACTTACTTATGTAAACAAACTCTGGGATCAAAGGCTGAGCCACAGTTAGAAACAGATTTTTACAGTTCACAGTCTTGGGGTTCATAAAGTGATCAAACATCCTGAAGGACCAATCTCTTATGAAATAGCAATATATCAAGCACAAAATACATGCAAATAAAAGTAATAATGAGATAAACGAAACCTCAGTGTCACTTTGTTAGAAACCAGAAGCCACATGGACCAGTTTATCTTAGGGAACATGGTACTGATATCCAGTGTGAGTTAGGGAAATTTTAGCAGACACTGGACATGGAAACTATGAGTCTGCACAAAAAAGTGGCTTACTCAGGATGTCTAGTATCCAAAAGTAAACAGTGATGTAATCTCTTATATAACTCTTTCAGGCATAATGGCATTTTAGTATGATTCTGTATAAGTAGAAACTTGAGGTAAGGGGCGTATAAAAGTAAGCCTTTGTCTCTGCCTTTCCCAGTCTGTTTGTGTGCGTGTCTGTGTGCAGGCCTGCAAACTTGTCTCTATGAAGCTTGTGCATTGTGAAGGAGTATCATCATGGCTGGCCTCTGTGCAGCAGCATGGCACCCAGCCAGCTTCCTCCTTTCTAGGCAGCCCCAGATCTCTCTACCATGAAATTGTGCTGCCCATTTTCAGGGCAAGTCTTTTCACTTCAGTTAATTTAATCTGGATCTCGATAGTTCCTTGCATGCATGCCCAGAGACTCTTTTCTTAGGTGATTCTAGGTCCTGGAAAGTTGAGAAACATAAATCACCACAGCTGGTAAATGGGGCTTTGGTTTGAAAGAAGAAAGGCAGAAAATGGTAGAGTTAACTTTAAAGATACATTTCAGGGGCAGCTTTGCTTTTGTTTAATAATTCAATTTCAGTCTAATGCTTCAGATCAGGCAGACATGGGTCTGATCTTTGACAAAATTTCCTACGTGCTGAAGACCTACTATGAGAGTGGCTGTAGACACCTTCATGCTATTCATAGATACCCTCATATTGTGGGAACCTATTACAGTGAAGTACTCCTGACCTAAATTATAACAATGCTAAGATAAATAACGAGTACATTAGTATTTACTGTGAACCTTCTGTTGGCATCAGGACCTCTAATACGCTTGACGCCACATAGGTGGGACTCACAGATCTGTTGCCAAGGCAACAGCCACCATTCCCAGAATCCATTGGGCTTGCCTACCACCTTTACCTGTGACCATCACATCACCACCCATATGTATATATGGGGAGTGCCCCCCCCTCTACTTTTTCCACTGCTACCCCTGTCTCTTTCTCTCCCAATAAAACCTCTTGCACGTGGAACTGTGTGGGTCTAGTGTGTGCTGTGTCCAGACGTGAGCTGCTGTTCTAACACATCACCTTCTGTTTTCTAGATACTGTTTACATATTAAGCAGGTAGTAGTGAAGAAAATAATAAGTCTTTGATCTCAAGGAAATGCCCATCCTAGAGAGCAGGGCAGGGACTGATGAGAAACAAGTCACACTATATATATAACAAGAAGGCAAAGGTTGTTTGTCAAAACAAAAGTACAAATCAGCGAAGAGACAAGGGGTATAGCTCATCAGTAAAGACAGAAAACGATATTTGTGAAGTGTTAACTATATCTGTCAAGTATTTGCTTAAATGCTTTTGTTAATTTTCAGAATCCATGAAGTTGGTTTGTATTATCCTTGTATTATCCATATCCATACTAAGGTCCAAAGGAGTTAAGTGATCTGCCCAGGATCTCAAAGAAGCACTATTTAAGCCCTGAATCTACTTTGCAGGTTTTGCTTTCTTTGACCTGATGTTTTAATTTAACATAAAGGGTTGCATTATGCTATTTTTATAAAAATCTTTTTATTTACTTTCCCTCTCCCCATCATCTCATCTCCCTCATGCTGATCCAATTCCATTATCATATTTATTTTGCCCTTCTATTTCCTGATATACCTTCTTTTCCTTTTACTATGTTCTTCACACACACACACACACACACACACACACACATACACAAACACACACATGGGGAAACATACACTAAAATCTAGAGTCATCATATAAGAGTGTGGGGCAGTGGGCTGTTCTGGCAGCCTGGGTTCAGTTGAGCTGCCACCTTCGAACCCCGGAGCACCCACTGAGCAGAGCAAATTTGTTCACAAGGGAATGTAGGAGTTGGGTGGTAGCTCTTGAGACCTTGGCTCACTCAGATTTCAGCCCAAATCCCCCACAATAGCCCCAGCAGGAGAGGTGTGTAATATTGATCAAGCTCTCTTACAAGCAAATAAAAATTCTCAGCCCAAACCAATAGAGATAACTGCTGCTGAAACCTGAAGGACCCCCAAAACTATATCTATCTATCTATCTATCTATCTATCTATCTATCTATCTATATCTATCTCTCTCTCTCTCTCTCTCTATATATATATATATATATATACATACGTATATATATATATATATAGTGGCTATTCCTGGTTGTCAACTTGACTACGTCTGAAATGAATTACAATCCAGAATTAGAAGGCTCACCTGTGGCCCTAATCTGGAGGCTGAGAGATACAAGTTTCTGACCTGAATCTTGGCATGGAGACCTTGAGGAATAGTGGCTACGAATCCCATAGGATTAACATAGAAAGCTCTATGAGTTCAAGGTCATCCGGGATTAAAGGTGTGGTGGCACACACCTTTAACCTGGGCCACACTTTTTGCTGGAGACCTATATAAGGACATTGGAAGAAGGAAGACTCTCTCTGCTTCGCCTGCTTGCCTTGTGGGACTGAGCAATTGCTGGATCCTTGGACTTCCATTCACAGCTGCTGCCGTGACTGTTGTTGGGAGTTGATTGTTGGGAGTTGGACTACAAACTGTAAGTCATCAATAAATCCCTTTACTACATAGAGACTACCATAAGTTCTGTGACTCTAGAGAACCCTAACTAAGACAATATATATATCGTATCTAGGGAAGTAAAGTACAGGAAAGATTTACTCCCTTGTCTGAGCCTTTTGTTCTTAAGAGCTGTAACACTTGGGAAGAGGTCTGCTCTCCCAAAAAGCCTGAAGCTATGCTGCACTTCTCACTGGCTAGTAGGCCTGTCAGCCCAGCCCGACCTGATTCAGTGCAGGACAGCTGGGAGAAATGGAGTGGCCTGGAAGACACGGCAGAGACCAGGGATGGCTCTGCCTGTGCTCGCGATTTTTCTTACTAGGGCTCCTGCACCAAGCCGGGTCAGAGATCTCCGTGGAAAGCCTCCGGCATTCAGGTCCACATAAGAGAAAATGTGATATTTGTCTTTCCAAGCTTGGAATTTTTTGCCTAACAGTAATTTCCATTTCCAAGCATTTTCTTGCAAATGCCATGATTTGATTTTTCTTAATCACTGAATAAAATTCCACTGTGTATATGTACCTTGTGCTGCCTTTATTCCTTCGCTTGTGTATGGTCATTTAAGATGGTTGTGTGGGTGTTCCAGCTGGTATGGTATTTGGGTGAGATTATCACCTGTGGTTTTGAATTTTTTGACCTCCTGGGAAGCACACAGGCTGTAGCATTTGAGCAGGTATTGGGCCACTGAACTGCCTTGGACTGGCAAGTGGGCAGGAAGGAAGATGGAGCTTGGGAAGGGGGGTCCCCTTCCTTTCTTTCTTTCTTTCTTTCTTTCTTTCTTTCTTTCTTTCTTTCTTTCTTTCTTTCTTTC
>JADRCD010215882.1:0-27308 GCA_019843815.1 Montemys delectorum | reverse complement strand
TTCTTTCTTTCTTTCTTTCTTTCTTTCTTTCTTTCTTTCTTTCTTTCCTTGATTTCTTACTTCCTTGCTTTCTTGCTTTCCTGCTTGTTCACCAAGGTCCCCTTATAGAACCTAGGCTGGTCTTGAACTTGTAATTCTCCTGCCTTAGCCTCCCATGCTTTGCTGAAAATTTTTGAGGCTATTTTAGAAACGAGGGAAAGGTAGTCGTTAACAATTATGTTAAAAACCACACCTATCTGTTGCTTCTAAGAGTAAAAATTTTAAAATGAAGTTCATTAATTCTTTGAGAATTCTTTACAAGTCATGTTTAGTATACTTACCTTTCCTCACTCAGTTCCTATAACCATTTCCACCCTCCCATACCATCTCTCCTCACCCAACTTTGAAATTTCTTCTTTCTTTGTTTTCTTTTCCCCTTGGATCTAGTTAGTGTTCCTACCTAGTCTGATGAGCAGGGTCTGCCCTGGAGTATGGTTGACTTATCCATTGGAGTCACATCGTTAATGAAAACAGACTCTCATTACTCTAGCAGCTATCTTTTACCAGTAGCTCTTTCGTGAGTGGTGGGATTTCATGCTCACTGTTTCCTCTCTAGGCTGGACTTTTGTCTGGTTATCCCTTGAGTATGTCTTATGTCTGTGGTCAGGACTGCTGTGAACCCATGGAAGCATTTGCCCTGTTGGGTCTGGAAACCATCATTTTCTTGATGCTACCCTCCATTTCTGTCTCTTAGATTTTTTTTTTCCATTCTATTCTACATGAAGCTCCTTGAGCCTTGTGGAGAGGGGTGTGAGGTAGCATTTAGGGTGGAACATTTTATCATTTCTTATTTTCTGCATTTTTACCAGCAGAGGGTCTCTGTGCTATGAACACATACTTTAAGAAGAAGCCTCTCTGCTTGATGGTTGAGAGATGTTCTGATCTATGGATATAAGCAATCAACATTTTTATTTTAGTAAGCCCACTTGATTGCTACACAGCTTTCTTTGGTTTAAGCGTTCTGAAAATGTTTCTTATTATCTCCTAGCGTCCTTAATTGCTTGGGTAAAAGGCTAGTGTTTTGGAGATGCTTCCTTCACTATTTCCACTGACTTATTGAAAGTATTTATTAAACAACAAGTACAGTAGTGCTCTGTGGACACATGTGAGACGTGGGTTAGATGTGGTGCAACTGGAGAAATAGATGTGACCATTCTCACTGGTCAGCTTCTGATTGGTCATCTATCATGCTATGGGCTGATTAGTGTGTATGTCATACTGTTACTAGAGAGTTTCTTGTTAAATAAGTAATTAATTTTGTATTATGCGTATGCATGTTTCTATGCATTTGTAAATGTGCTTATGTGAAGATGTCAAGCTCCTGTGTTGTTTCTTAAGCACTGTCCACTTTTTCCTTGAGATGTGATGTCTCACTGCCCTGGAGCTCTCCAAGCAGGCTAGGCTGGCTGGTTAGTGATGCCAGGAAACTTGATTTTTCCCTCCTCCCTAGAACTAGGATGACAAGAACGTGCCAGCTTTTAAAAACTGGATTCTAAAGCTCAAACTCTAGTCCTTGTAGGTATGTTCCAAGCACTTTACTTAGCCATTTTTTCCTGTCCTGTTTTTTGTTTAATTGTTGAATGATTAAGCAGATGTACATTATTGTACTTGGTGTTAACTAACATGCTTTGCTACCATCTATTTACTAAGTGCAAATACTTCCTGACTTTACTGGGCATCCTTAAGTTTTCAATCAATGTTCTAAAGTTTTTCAAGGCAAAGAAATAATTTGGATTGTGCATGTTTTAGGGAAGTAGTTTCACAGTGGGCTGTACATTCAAATCACAGTGGCCCTGGCCTGTGAAGTGTGCCTCATACAGTCACAGCAGAATGGTTTGGTTTCCATGTCAGCCTTTTCTATCATTCTCTGTTTAGGATGTCCCCTTCCATTCTTCTGTTTCACAGCCTTGAACATTTTCAGGTGGATGTCTGGGACAAACTCCAGCTTGTGCATTCTTATCTAGTGTTCCATTGTTTATCTTCTTTTATTGTAGTAGAAACTACATCCTGCTTCTCTTGTCTAGTTCGGCAGTGAACAGGTCATGGTCAGATGCTTTCTACAGCTGGAAGAAATCTGACTGCACATGAAATACATTAAGATGCTATCAGCTTTTCTCCCATCTATCTATTGCCAATTAAAAATGCAGTTCTACCTCCTCCAAAAGAAGCCCTCATGGCCATTTCAGTTCCCTTCTCTTTCTATGCTCATCTTAGACTATCATCAATACATTTTGTTTTTATAAGTATTCTCACAGTAAATATCTGCATACATGGGACCATCCCACATGTTCTGCTTTACAACTAACTTTTTTCTCCTGTGCAATGACTTCTGTTCACATCTGATGCAGCTTGTGTCAACAGTTCATTCTTAGATATGACTGAACAGCATATATATCATGCCATTGTAATCTATTGGATGACCTATCTGTGAAAAGACTTACAAACAAATATCTATCTCTCCCCTAATGAATTGCCTTGCACCTTTGTAAAAAGCCATTTGATTGTGAACACAATTTTGTGTGTGTGTATTTATATATGTATGTCTATCAATCTATTTACCTGATCGATCTTGCTTCAATGATCTATGCTTAGCTCTACTACTTTGAACCCACCCTGGTGATTGGAAATATATAGTAAGTTTGAAATTGGAAATGAAAGGGTCCTATCCTTATCTTTTCCAGCATCCATTAAGTTATTCTAGCTTTGCCTTATCATGTAAAACTTAGCAGCTGTTGAAATGGCTGCCAGGAAAAAAAGCTATTTGAATTTTTATAGAGTTGCATCAAAGTTCTATTTAATCTCTAGCTCATGTGGGGAGTGAGTGACAGTCCCTGAGCATAAAGGGCCTCTCGATTTGTTTCTATCTTTATTTTCTCACTCTAAAGTTTTATAACTTTCTGGGTATACTTCTCAAATTTATTCCTTTGATTTTGTTTGATGCTATTGTAAACAGGACCATGTTCTAAATTTCAACTTCAGACAGATTACTCTTCATATGTGGAGTTCAATAGAACTCATTTATTTTGATGACTACTAAAGAAATTTATGTCCTAACAAGGCTCTGGCTGATTTAAAGTGGTGCTATAAATTCTAAAGGGGAATATAAACCTCTCATGAATAAAACCACATCTTATTTTTCAGAGTATACCTGAAATCCTTCAGCTAGGATTTGCACACAATAGGAGCTTATCATATTACTATTGAATAAGAACATGAAGTGTGAGACATTATCTTTTTAATTTAAAATAATTGTTCCACATTTGTCAGTTTCCTTGATGCAATCTTGATTTACATAAGTGACATGAGTTAAAATTCTTTTCACATTGGAAATTCATATTTTAATACTAAGCTGAATGGACCATATTCATAATTCCAACACTCTGGAGGCTGACATAGTATGATTGATGCAAATTCAAGGTCAATCACACGTTCATAGTAAATTCTAGGGCAGCTAGATCTAAATAATTATACAAATAAATAAATAAATAAATAAATATTTATTATTGTTTTTATTATTTATTATTATTTAAAAACAAATAAAACAAAAGGAATAAAACAGCAGTTTTCTTGTTGATAAGAATAAAAATTTATGCAATGACATTCTGTGTTAGCATTTTGGTTTCATCATAAATATCTTTACTTTAATAACATATAATTTTTTCTTGGTGGATGATAATTTTCAAGCAGGAGTGTATTTATTTCTTCAAAATGTTTGAGAAATCTCTTCTGGATAATGCTGTTAAAAGTATTGCCAGGAGAATACTGATGCCATAGGCAGTTAGCCCCCTGCATTGATCCTGAGTGTTGGTCTCCTCCACACTACACAGTTTGGGCACGTTTATTAAATTTCAAAACAGAGTAAATATATGATTGTCATGTTGTCCTTGTTCCAGTGCTACTTCTCCTGGCAAGAGGCTTTTGCCTTATAAAGTGCAGAACTAACATTTGTAGGATGCATGAGGAAACCTCTCCCACAGACAGAATGGTGGATATTATGATTGATGCATCACTAAGAGAATACCCGCTTGGATGGGAGGACGATGTGTCACTTCCATGTCTTGTCTGATTATCTGCTTATCCCAGGTTTTAATTTTTTAATGAAGTAGTATATTACAAATATTTATTTTAAAATAGCCTAGGGCAGGTTTTATATTCTTCTGTCACTTTCAGCTCTTCCTGGTATTCTGAAAATACTTGAGCAATCACAGGAACCATCACTAATATATATTACAGTAGATCTAAAAGATAAGTGTCACAGGGCCAAGGGCCTCTCCTCCCATTGATGACTGACTTGGCCATCCTCTGCTATACATATGCTGCTGGAGCCATTAGTCCCACCATGTGTATGTACTCTTTGGTTGGTGGTTTAGTCCTTGGGAGCTCTAAGGGTACTAGGTAGTTCATATTGCTGTTCGTCCTAAGGGGCTGCAAACACTTCAGCTCCTTGGGTCCTTTCTCTAGCTCCTTCATTGGGGACCCTGTACTCAATCCAATGGATGGCTGTGAGTCTCTACTTCTGTATTAATTGTGTACTGTCAGTGCATCTCAGGAGACAGCTATATCTGGTTCCTGTCATCCAGCACTTGCTGGCATCCACAATAGTGCTTAGATTTGATGATTGAATATTGGAAGGATTCTCAGGTGGAACAGTCTCTGAATTGTCCTTCCTTCAGTTTCTGCTCCATAGTTAGTCTCTACAACTCCTTCCATGGGTATTTTGTTCTCCCTTTTAAGAAGGAACAAAGTATCCACACTTTGGTCTTTCTTGTTGTTGAGTTTCCTATGGTTTGTGGTTTGTACTTTGTGTATTCCAATTTCTGGGCTAATATCCATTCATCAGAGAATGCATACAATGTGTGGTTTTTTGTGATTGAGCTACCTCACTCAGGATGATATTCTCCATCCACTTCCCCAAGAAGTTCATAAATTCATTGTTTTTAATAGCTGAGTAGTACTCCATTGTGTAGATGTACCACAGTTTCTGTATCCATTCCTCTGTTGAGGGACATCTGGGTTGTTTCCAGTTTCTGGCTATTATAAATAAGGCTGCTATGATCATGGTGGAGCATGTGTCCTTATTACATGATGGAGCATCTTGTGGGTATATGCCCAGGAATGGTATAGCTAGGTCCTCTGGTAGTACTATGTCTAATTTCCAGAGGAACTGCCAAACTGATTTCCAGAGTGGTTGTACCAGCTTGCAGTCCCACCAGCAATGAAGGAGTGTTCCTCTTTCTCCACAACCTCTCCAGCATCTGTTGTCACCTGAGTTTTTTATCCTAGCCATTCTGACTGGTGTGAGGTGGAATCTCAGGGTTCTTTGATTTGCATTTCCTTGATGACTAAGGATGTTGAACATTTCTTTAGGTGCTTTTCAGCCATTCGGTATTGCCAGGGCCAGGAAGCAGGAGAGGATGAGTTGGTGAGAGGGGTGTGGGGGTGTGGGATGTAGTGGGGTGGGGTTTTGTTTTTGTTTTTCTTTTTTTCTTTTTTTTTCAGAAAGGAAACTGGGAAAGGAGATATCATATGACATGTAAATAAAGAAAATATTTAGTTAAAACATATTTGCTTTAAAAAAAAATAAAAAATAAAAGATAAGTGTCAATGACCCGATCCAGTTTGGACATAATGTGTTGTAGTAAATATTTAATCTCAAGGGCGTGGGAGGTTCTACCCCAACTTTGACCATTCAGTTTCCAGATAAATGACACAAAACCTATTTATTTATGATAAGCCTATGTTATTATGTCTGCTTTCCTGCCGATCTGAAACCTTGTCTACTCCTCTTCTGCCCAGCTATAGGCTGTAGGCATCTTTATCTAACCAATAGTTTTAAGGAACAAAGTAACATAGCACCACCAATAACAACAAAAAAACCCACACCAAACTCCACCAAACCCTGGCTTGGAATTTCGTAGGCAATGTTACACATTCAGACTAATTGCCTCCAGCATTGTTAGGGAGATAATGAAGGGGGTAGGGCATTGTAGTTCTGCTGAATGGTAGTTGATAATCCCAGGGCAATTTTAACTAAAATCCTCATTTCAGTGATGTAGGACAGACCACATTAGAATTGCAGCTGAATCGCTCACAGGAGCTAGATTATTGTTTTGTTTTGGGTAAAGTTAGCAAGAATGGGATTCCTGGGGCAAACCTCTGCTAGCCCAGAAGATTAACATAGTGAGTGTTTACTAAGGATGGGCAGGACCTTGAGCTGAGTCTGTGTGTATGAGACAGTGTACTGCAGAGCATTCGAGATTCAAGCCTCTACATTCCTGGCTGGCTTGTCCGCAGCTCCCTGAGGCTCTGGTCGGGCCTGCGCAGGCCTGAAAGTGCTCGGAGCCCGGGGCTGCTGCACCCGTCCAGAGGAGATGGCTGCTGTTTTAGACCCAGTGTGTTTCAGATAGCCTCAGATGTACCTTGACCACTGAGCCACCTGACTTTTCTTTTTCATTTGTAATGGCCATAAAGGTCAGATGTTTAATTTTAAGAATATATACTCGGATTCCACACTTCTTTGTGTTGTGTCTGCCATTTTTTTTCAATAGCTGACGTCTTGCTGACCGGAACCCTGTTTCTCCTGAGGGTTGAGAGAGGCCAAGGCTGGCTGGCCTCTGGCAGGGACTGATTTGGGTTTTTGAAACCTCAAAGCTCATTACCAGTGACGTACTTCCTACAAGAATGCCATATGTCCTTCAACAAGGCCATGCCTCCTCAACAAGGCCACACCTCCTTCAACAAGGTCACAACTCCTCCAATAAGGCCATGCTTCCTTTAACAGCATTATACCTCCTATAGCACCACTCTCTGGTGACCAAGCATTCCAATCTATGAGTCCATCTTTTTTTTCATTAATTAATTTATTTATTCACTTTACATCCCAATCACAGGCCCACTCCTTCCTCTTCTCTCAGTCCCAGGCTCTGACCCACTCCCTTTCTATCATTCCTGTTCTCTCCCTCTTTCTTCTCAGAGAGTGGGACCCCCCCCCCCCCCCCACACACACACACATTGGTCCTGGCACATCATCTGGACAACCGTATCCTCTTCCACTTGAGGCCAGACAAGGTAGCCTAGCTAGGGGAAAGGGGTATTATGAATCCACTATTACTTAAACCACCACAGCTTCTATTTCTATTTCTCTTTTTCTTCATCTGTTTGTGATTTCCTGGGTTTCTTTAAGGAATGTACATATTTTCTTTTTAAGTACAACTATCGTCTTCATGTAGTGGTTTTAAAGACTTTTTCTTGTGCTTCAGCTATGTTGGAATATCCAGAGGCTGCTGTGGTAGGATAACTGAGCTCCAGTGGAGACATATTGCCTAGGCTGTTATTGATTGTGTTTTATGTTGGTACGTAGGCATCTGGGTTTGGGATGATGATAGGTTCAGATGCTGATTTCTAGATTTGACTTTGATAGGTGGATATTGTTTTCCTTCGTTTCTGTTTCTTCTATGGATTTTCGGATAGTATGATGGCCATATTACTTGTTTCACTGGCCTCCTCAACTGGTGCGTTAACAAGGAATGTCTTCTGGTGTTGGAAACTGGGATTCTGCAATGAATTGGGGGAAGGAACTTTGGGGAAGAAGACGATGAAGATGAAGAAGGTGATCCATCCATCTCTCTATACAGCTGGGATCGGGGGGAAAGAAGAAAGAGATTGCAATGGGTTTTGTGCTACAGAGTTGGGAATGAGACTGGGAGAATTAGATCGCAGTCTGCTTTCAGCCTGCTTGTTGCCTTAGGAGGAACATCCTTTGGGATGCCTGCTAGGTTTGCGGGCCGAGATAAAGTGACTGAGTGTAAGGTTAGGAGGTTATGGACTGTGGGATCTATAGGAGATGAGGACAGTGGAGAAGGATGGATGTAGCTGGTGCTCTGTTGCAGTGCTGTTGATGAGACTGGGAGATTGGGTGGGAAGGAAGGAGGGAGTGGTGAGGTTCTTTTAGCTTAGCGGTTTCCCTGTTCTGTGCAGCTAGTGAGTTCCCATTAAATACATGCTCGTACTCGAGACTGTGATAATGGGATGAGTTGGGTGAAGCAAATTTGGGTCTTAGAAGCAGTATGAGAGGTGTGGATTTGACTTTAGCCTACTTGTTGCCTTGATCTACTTAAAATTTTATAAAAACTTTGTCAGTCAACTTGCTTAAATGAAATAATTAGAAACCTCACTGAACCAAGATTCTAAATTTTGATTTAATTCTAATTAATTATTTGAAATAATATGAAAAATTTAATCAATATAGTAATAAGCACAGCTCCCGACATGTTAGCACATTTGGAACTTTTAGTTAATTGTAGAGAGTGTAAATGGGTATGACATTATGACATTGTCACTTTTTCCGGTGACAGCATGTAACACATTGATTCGTAATCTCAAGTGGAGTGTATGATTTAAAGTCGAGTTTCTGTAACTGCATATTGAAATTCCTTGACTTGTGAGAAGAATCTTTTGATGGTGTTTCTATTTTTAATTAAATAAATTTATATCCTGTGCCAGAACAGAATAAAACTGAGAGCTATGATTTAACAGCTTTCAACTTTAGCAAAGCAAAAAAAAAAAAAAAAAAAAAAAAAAATCATAAAAGGAAATGACTTATTTGATTAGGTTTGTCTTGTAAAATATTTTTTTAAGCAAAGTGATTTGAAAAGTACCTCTCAAGCTTAAAAGTCTGTACCTGGGAAATATTTGTGTTGAAGCCTTCACACATTTCAGTAAAGGGATTGTCACTGACGATCTGCCCTATTAGACAGGAATTACAGTGACTTTCCCAAGACTTTCAGTGCCAATAGAGAGATTTCTTTAAAAATTATGGATTTAGCAGAAACATTTATTGTAGATGTCAGTAATACCAAAACATTCAAGATAAATGAAGACAACTATGTGAAAACAATTATAAAGTAATAAGATTATACAGATACGTTCAGAAAAATACTAAAACATGGAATTACAGATGAATCACTTTGAAAAATTGATGAATATGAGCATAATTTTCATTTGTGATTTTTAATTTTATATACTCAATATGAAAAAATTTGTTTTGTTTAATGAACACATTTGTATTATTTTAGCTTCTAAGAAGATTTTATTTTCAAAAACAATGTTAGGTGGTGTTAAATATTAATTAGTGTAGCAGTGTAATGCAACTAGCCTATAGGTAATTAGTAGTTTTAAAATATGACTTAAATTATGGTAATGCCTTGCTTTACTCAAGGGATTCTAGCTTCTTGTGCTTGCCTGTATGATCTGCATAAAAAGGATAGGTAGAGAAGGTCCTCAGTCTTGAGACTCATCGCTGACCAATTAAGTACTAAGTGTGCCAGTTCTGTATCTATTCTGGTATGCTGCTTGCTTTCATTTCTTTCTTGTTTTATCCACACCGTTGGCTTTTGGGTGTGATAGTACAATCACAGTTACATTTTATAATTAATAACTAGGTCACATAATATGGCTGTTTTGTTTTGATGTTGGGAACCTTCTTTGACAAGTGGTTTTCAGCAGTTCAGACTTGGTTCCTGATCTATTGAGTAGTGATTTTCCTGACCCATTTATCCTTTCTTTTTTTAAAATTACATTAAAAGTGTGTGTGTGTGTGTGTGTGTGTGTGTGTGTGTATGTGAGAGAGAGAGAGAGAGAGAGACAGAGACAGAGACAGAGAGACAGAGAGACAGAGACAGAGAGACAGAAACAGAGAGACAGAGGGGAGGGAGTATTTGTTGGCAAATATGCCACAGTATGTGTGTGGAAGTCAGAGGACAGTTTTCAAGAGTTAGTTCTCCCCTCCCACTATGTGGGCCCAAAGAACTGGACTCCCATCATCATACTTGGCAGCATATTAGTCCAATTTTCATCATTATTACTTTAAAAATTTATTGTGTATTTGTCTCCAGTTGAAAGTTTAAAATATTTAATATTTTCTTTCTTAGTAATAAGATGAACTTAGTTGTACTCCATTCTTAATATAAAAGAGATAGATCAATACCTGTTTGTATTTTATTTTAAATAATTTTTTTAAGCTCAGACTTGTCACTAATTATCTCACTTCCTTAGCCTCTGGAGTACAAGGATTACAGCTGTGCATCACCATACCTAACTACTAACTATTTTTAAACATTAAACTTCTACACTTTTTTCTTACCATCTTAATTTTAAGTAAAAATCTTTTGGTAGGCAACTATGCATTGAGCTTGTCAAGGCCACAGTTGTATCATGAAACTTAATTAGCAAAAGTTTGGTATCCTCTGGCACACCAGGGAGGTTTACATCTACTAGAATATTACACCAAAATATTACGGATACAGGACTGATGATATTCATCTATGGAAATGATTTTCTGTTTTTGTTTATCCCGTGATTAATAAACTTAGCTGAATATATTATTGTTCCCACCTTAGTAAACTTTAGCTCCTAGTCTAATAAAGAGAGAGAACTACCAATAATAATAAAAAAATGAGATGTATTTCTAGGAGGACTATGGGATATATTAATGCTTGTAAATGTAACTTGTATCCCTCCTGTGGAAGATCAGAACTTATCTGAGACCACAAAAAAGTTACATCTTGCTGATGGCACCACACCACAGGAAACAACGTTTTTCATTTAACAGATTTATCAGGACAACAGTTTTTTACACTACTTGGTTTAAATAAACTTCTTTTATAATGAAATCTTTAAGTACGCTGATTGGACTTAACAATTATCACAATCTGTATGCTTCTAGCTTGGTAAGTTTATCTCATCATACCTTCCCTCATTGAGAGGATCTTGGGAAGGCCCACAAGTAAAAGCTTTAGTCTAGGCTGGGTTTTGTATTTAAGTATTAGTGATATCTATGAATTAATCTTCTTTTAGCTAGCTGCTTATTCACACAAATGTAACTGTGAAGGTTAGAACTACTGGTGCTCACTGATTAGAACACAAGGTTTTCCCTGGTCTAGATCTGCCAGTATACTTTTCTAAAAATGTCTGTACAGTGCTACTGATAACAACATCAACAATGACAACAACAACAACAACAACAACAACAACAAATACCCTGTAAGCCATGTATGCTTTATCAACTGACCCAAACCAGATTTACAGACGTAGTAGGTGATAGACCACTTTGGTCATCTCATGAATAAAGTCAGAAAGATTTTGTGTGCTTGCTACTATCTCAAATCATCTTGTAGTCCTTAAGCATGATACAGGAACATACCAGATAAAGACACAACATGAAAGAAACAGTACTGGATATTTCACTTATTTTCATTTGTTTAAATAATAAATTACTGAAAAAAATACTTCAGGCACAATTGTTACATCATGTGAAGCTGCAGATGTGAGATACATGTTGGTAAGCCTGTATTTGGAGTACTCATCTGGATGTAGCTACAGAGGTCATTCTTCATTGAAGTAAACCCAAGTAACTTCAATTTACATTAAGAGAGCTGAGTGACGATAACTGTCAATACAGTGCAGGGTGTTGGCTCTGAGTGCTGATGATCTGCCTGTCATTTATGTGTTTGTCTTGTTATTCAGGGTGAATAGGCACCATGAAGAGGAAATGGAGAAGAACTTTTTAACTTAATAGTTATGAGAGCTCATACAAGTTTTCAGATTTTTGTGAAGATAAACTATGTTAATTATGTTAAAGTATACAGTTAGAGCCAGGAATCTGCTGGGAATTCAGTAAATAACTACTCTCTTGTATCAATAACATTCATTTTGGCTGTTTTCATAGGCTCGAAGCATATGCTTCAAAGTTAACGAATGCAGAGGAAACAGTCTAGAAAACAGCAAATCAAATAGTAAGAGATCTTTGGTGATGAACTTATTTTAGATCTCTAGACATGAAAGAGAGACATGAGAGCTAACTGTCCCCAGTGACATGAGATAATTGAAGTTCATAACTGGCCTGGAATTTGGATTGTCTTCAGTACTTTGGACCCCTCTCCTAGACCAAAATTTTACATTTTATTTAAAAAATACTAACATGCTAGACCTGTTTTGCTGAGTGTATATGAGTCTCAGCTCCTCCATAGACTCACATAACCACCAGTCTCCTCCCACCTTTTTATTTATTTTCCATTTTGGCTTATGAGATGGTTTTAAAATAGAGCAACTCAACACTGGATGTCTTGGAACTTGCTTTGAAGAGTAGGCTGTCCTGCAACTCACAGAGATCCTCCCGCCTGTGCCACTGCCTCCCAAGTGCTGGGATTAAAGGTCAACGCTAAATCTGGCTTTCTTCCTGTCCTTTTATAGTCAATTATTTCTCTGGTTTTGAGCCTCGGTGAACACAGTTTTTAGTTTCTTGACATTTCCACCTTTTCTAGGATGTCATCGTCATGGGATGAAATGCTTTGTCCTCTGAAGACAATTTCTTTTGCTTATCATGTGGCGTTGAGACTCATCCATGAGGTTATATGTACCATAATATCATAGCTTTTCTGTTTAGTTGTTGAAGAATAGTGACCCACTAGTTGCTAAATAACTGCACATTTCCCTATAGAAAGCTATCGACTCCTTAGTTTTTGGAAGCTGCCTCCAGCATTACTTTGAATGTGTTTATATGAAGTAGTTTTTTATGTTTTATGTGAATAAAGGAAATTTTTAGATCATGTAATAGGTATATGTATAATTTTGAATGAAAATCAACAAACTTTTCAAATGCTTCTGGATCACTTTATATCCACAGACCCCATAAAGCATGAATGTCCCTAGTGCTCTCTGTCCTTGTGAGTACTTTGTGTTATTTTGTTTTAGGAATTTCATTACTTCTGTGTTTGCAGTGATCTCTCATATCTTCCATTAGCATTCCCTTAAAGACCAGCCATGCAGATCATGTTATGTGCTTATTTGTTATCTATGTAACTTCTCCAGTAAGGTATTGATTTAAATATTTTATCCGTAATTGACAAAACTGGCATGTTTCTGATAGAGTTGAGAGAGGCTTTTTAGAAAAATATAAATTTTTAATACAAGCTCTTTTTTTATAGGCAACACATGTGTATTTTATTCTCTCAAGAGAGCTTACTAGCAGAAGATCTCATGAGTGTCTTCTTTTTACTAATTGTAGGGACCTCGAAGTCAGCTCAAGAAACCTCAACACCAAATTTTCAGCACAAAGATTTATTCTCCCCAGAAGGACAGGGACAGGGATAAGGGACAAAGTCAGGAGCTATAGGAAGAGAACAAAGGAGACAAGAGAAGGGACAGGGAAAGGGGGAAAGTGTGGGGCTGAGGTGGTGGGGAGGGAGGATAATGACTAAGGACCGTCACTGGATAGAGACGATAAACAGGCCCATAGGCAAATGGTGCTCTATAATGGTAAAGTGGAAATCCTGTGTTAGGACGAGGTATTTAATTTTGATTGGGCATGTTAATTAAAGCTAAAGGGTACTTTTGATTGCTGTCCTTCAATATTTCGAGAGCTGGACCTTTGTAGTCAGCCTCAGGAGGAGGAATTAGTTAAAGAAGGGAATGGACCTTGGGAGCTAGCTTCAGGAGTGAAATCTCATGGTTTTTAGCAACGTGGACGGAATGGGAGCGAAGGGCAAAACCTGCAAGAGCCATGTTCACTATGCTCTGTCTAGCTAGAGTCTCTCTCTCTCTTTTTTTATCAATTAAGTTGTTTACTTTACATGCCAATTAAAGTTTCCTTGCACTCCTCTCTTCCCAGTCCATCCCTCTTACCTTCTTTCCCCACCTTCACTTCCTTCCCTTCTTCTCAGAAAAGGGGAGGCCTTCATTAGATATCAACCACCCTTGGCATATCAAGTAAGACTAGGCACATCCTCTTCTACTGAAGCTAGAGAAGGCAGCTAGGTTAGGGGAAAGGGATCCAAAGGCAGGCAATATAGTCAGAAACATTCCAGACTCCTGCTTTAGGAGTCACACATGAAGACCCAGCACACTTGTTATGTAAAGCAATTCCCATTAAAATTCCAATGCAATTTTTCACAGACTTTGAAAAAAAAAAAACAGTCCTTCATATGGAAAATCAAAAAATACAAAATTGCTAAAACAATTATGTACAGTAAGAGAACTTTTGAAGGTATTACTGCCTCTTATTTCAAGCTATACTACGTGTAGAGCAATAGTAATAAAAACTGCATGGTACTATCATAAAAACAGATAGGTTAATCGATGGAATCAAATTGAAGAGCCAGAAGTAAATCCACACAGTTATAGACACTTGATTTTTGACAAAGAAGCCAAAACTATACAATGGAAAAACGAAAAACATCTTCAACAAATTGTGATGGTCTAAGTGGGTGTCAGCGTGTAGAAGAATGCAAATAGAAGCATATCTATCCCTGCACAAAACTTAAATCCAAGTGAATCACCAACAAACTAAATAAGCCAATTTAAACAGGGGGTACATATTCAAACTGTGAATTCTTAACAGATGAATTTCTAATGACCGAGAAGCACTTAAAGACAATTCAATATCCTTAGTCATCAGCTGAGATTCCATCGTGCACTGGTCAGAATGGGAAGATCAAAATCTTGAGTGACAGTTTATGCTGGTGGAAATGCAGAGTAAGAGGAGCATGCCTTCATCGCTGGCGGAAGTGCAAACTTGGGCAACTACTTTAGAGTCTCTTCACTAGGGAAAATTCCTTTTCTTGCCAACCCAATAAAAATATCTTCATTGGTCTCGGGTCTCTTCTCTGTTAATAGAATAACAACAGAAACAAATCTGCTTACCACATTAATTTTCAAACAGTGAGAATCTTGACTGGTACCTTCTAGCCAGTCTGCCATGTTACCAACCCCATGGAGTTTCTGTTGACATCGATGTGAAATAGAACTCTGCTCTATGATTTTTTTTTTTTTTTTTTTTTGTGAAGGCTAAGTTAATGTCCACAAAATGTTCAATTAGGGTAGAATGGTTGTTGTAAATTCAATAAACAGCTCTCCTTTCTATGTCAAGAACATTCATTTTGGTTGCTTTTCTAGACTTGAAGCACAAGCTTCACCTTGCAAGTTGATGAATGCAGGGGAACCAGTTTAGAAAATAGCAAACAGAACAGAAAAACAAGGTTTTTAATAATGCATGTGTTTCCAGTGTCTAGAATTCTCTGGCAGATACCGAAGTCTGCTGAGTAGCTGCTTAGGAACCCTGAAAAGCAGTCTGTCAATCTGTGACGGACAGCTGTATAATGTAATGCCTTGGCAAACTCAATTAGAGATACAGTTGTGGGTGGGAAGAGGCCAGGGGAAGTGATTAGTGCTCATAAAGGCATTATCAGTCCAATAACTGTCTAATGAAGAGCCAGTGAGTGCTTGCAGAACTGTGAAACAAGCAGAAAGTGCTTATTAAACAATTTCTTTGGTGTTAATCCAAGACTGCTTTTCTCACAGTAGATCATTAGTTGTGATTTAATTTATCCCAAGTAACTACACTATTTTAGATTTCCCAACTGTAACTCTAAAGACTTTAAATGATGACTTTTTTTTTTGTTCCTTAATACTTTTGTTTGTAAAATTATCTAAGCAAATAATTTTTTAACTTTAGGAGATAATACAAAGACATTAACTCAGAAAAAGTTAATCTGTGTACAGAAGAAAGCCTCTCAAAGCCAGAGCTAAGATTCATTCGTGCTAGCATGTGACTGTTTGGGTCATTAGTGCTGGGCAACAGCATGACCTCTCAGCTGAGCTGTTCATTGTACCCCTTACCTAGACAGGGTACTTCTTAAAAGTTGTTTGATGATGGAGCCTAGGTTATATTTCTCAACACTCTCCCTTAGTGTTATGGGGTTTGAACTGGATACTGGGAATTTAAAATATCCTTGGGATAAAATTTTGGAGCCACTAAGTCATATCTAAATGAAAAAAAAATCATGTTAAAGGTCACTCTCGACGGACAGCTGTGTAGGAAGGAAAGAGTGTCCCATAACAAGATTTAATTAAACTTCGTGAGAAATTTGCTTAAGCTTTTTGCCAGAGATGTTAATTTCTTCCCCAAAGGAAAAACTTTGACTTTCATATTGGGTTTGAATCAGTTTATTTTTCCTACAGTCTTGCAGTGGAGAAGGATATGAGAAACTTGATTCTTGCCCTGTTTCATCTTACTCACTGGATGAGTTGTACAGGGACTTCTTATTCTCACTAGCCTTGGATTTATTAACCTAGTGTAGACACAGACTAGATCAGTTTTATGCTGTTTTATATCTTGAAAATTCTGTAATCTTATACATTAAAACTAGTGATCACTGTTACTAAATTAATAGAAAACAGTAGAAAAATTAAAATTATAAATTTTATAAAGAACACTTGATTAATATTTGAAACCTGAATAAGCTGAATCACATTGAGGTGGACAGCGAAATGTCTGAATATTTAAACAAACTACACTTGTGTATAAATGTAAGTGACAAGTATGCAATCTATGAATGTTAATTACAAACTAGAAAGGATCTAGGATCACTAGCAGGAGAAACCTTGGGTATGTCTGTGAGGGCAGGCTTTATTTTTATTTTCTCTACTGTGTTAATTCATAGAAGTTCAAAGGATATTGAGTTAAACACAGACAGGCCATCACAGACAAAGTTTAGAGAGCAGTTTTAGTTCTTTATTGTTATTTCTATTCTCCACATTACAACAGAGAAGTCTGAGCACAAGGTCCCTGCTTTTCCCACATTTCCCTGAAACCATGGAGAGAGATAGGCTTCCTTTTGTGTTTTGACATATTTAGTAAAGTGCAGAGGTCATAACATTGACTTTTACTTAAAATAAAGACAGACAAGGTTAGCAACGTTAAATATCTGAAACAGTGGGAAGGTGATTTTAAACTCAGCATACATTAATGAATCAAGGGAAGCAGAGTTCATGGAGTTGGACTACAAAGATTCAGTTCTCACATGGATTATTTGGATAAGGGTAATTGAGGTGGGCAGGCTCACCCTTAATGTGGTGGCATGATTGCCCGAAGGATGTCCTGGACTGCGTGAAAGGAGAAAGCAATCTGAACTCCCCTATTCATAGATCTCGGCTTCCTGATGGCGGATTCCATGTGACCAGAGCTCTCAAGTGACTGTGTAGTGACTTCCCTTAAACTGTGAGCCAAAATAAATGTCTTTCCCAGATGTTGTCTTTATCAGGATATTTTTTTCACAGCAATAAGGAAGCTAGGATGTCAGCATATCCACACAGTCATACACAAACACACCCAGATAGGTCCCGACCAATTCACTGCGGCTTTGTAACTCTTGAAATGAGAGAAGACTAACAATGGATTTGCTTTTCTCGATACAGTTAAAGACAAACTAAAAATATCGTCTGATCAGTTCTCCTCTATATCACAGAGCATCTGTTTCCACTAACCACCCACTCCAGTGTTCTTTTCTAGGTCTTCATCCAAACACCAGCTTGCTGTTTACGCCTCTGCAGCAGTCGGGACCTTTCCCCACTGAGTCTGACTCACCAAGCGTGGTCAATGTTAATTATGTTAGATTCAGATTCAGGAAAATTTGGAACCGTTGTTTCACGGCAGAGATGCAAAGAGTCGATCAGAATCCCATTCTTTTTCACTCAGAAATTTTTTATTGCAGATGGGAGTATGCAATGTTCTTTGAACATTTTTGTCTCCTGCCTATAGTGGTCTCCATACAGTTTATCATGTCATAGTCATAAGAAGAGTAATCCTCATACGTTCCTGAAGTTCTGAGCATTTGGATGCTACTATGGATTTTTGTCTTGCAATGGAAGATTACCCAAAGAACCAGACAATTAGTGCTTGCTGACAGTTCTTTTGATTTCATTAGGAATAAATCAAGGAAAACATTGATTGGTATTACTAGAACCTTAGTTCTGGGCTTCTTTCACCAAGGTTCACCAAGTTCTCCCAGTTGAAGTGAAGAAGCCATTCCTAGTTACTAGAATTGTCGTGCTGAGAATCTGATACAATGTACAGTGCCATCCTAGTAACCTAGCCCTACCTGGCACCAAAAATCAAAATCTGATCTTGAGGTTTTCCGTGATGGAAGCTTTCCTTATAAACCAGGTTAATTCAAGTCTATGGAAAAATCTTAACTTACCTAAGCATATATCCTAGGTCCAGATTCACATTCTTGTGTTTCTGGTTTAGTGAGGCCTACAAGCAGGCCTTCTTTACTGTGGCTCCCAGTGTCCCAAGTAGTGACTTGGCTTCCAGGCAACAATTATTGGATGGAGAAGGGCTCTGAATTCCTCTCATCTTCTCTATCCTTGTCATTCTGCTTTCTTTTAAAAAGGATTCAATGATAAAGAAATTGTATGTTTGCCTAGACTGACTTCTAGCCCAGAATGTCACATGAGGATTTTTAAATGCTACTTTCTTGTACAGAACTCCCAGTCTTGTGTGCTTATAAACCCATCAGTCAGCAAATCTACAGCCCAACAGGTCAGCAGGATTAAGATCCATGCCTGCTGGTGTCAAACGTCTATTTCCCTTGGAATGTGCAAATGCTAAGGCAGATGTGCAATTATGCCTTGCAGTATTTTGGGCTTGTCTCTTATGAATAAAGTTGCTTTCATCACTTCAGAATGGATCTTTGGTTAATCTCTTTGGCCAGCCAGTTCCTCTCATGACAGATGTTGGTATACTCCATGTATGTCTCCACACATATTTATGTATCTATGTGCACATTACTTTGCAAATAAATGAGAAATATATGGACCTATGTGGGCACATTTAATTTATTTAACCTTGGAATAAAATAAGGTAGATTAATTTGTTAAACTGAGGTACAAAAATCAGTATGAAAACAAAAGAAAAAGTTGTTCTAATTTTGATTTTTAAAAAATCTAATGTGAAGATTTGCCTCTTTGCTTATGACTGCAATTGATATTTTTGCTGGTTTTTTTTTTGAGAGCCTCCTTTGTTCCAAGTGTTTACTATGAACACACCCCTGTAACTTCCTGAAAGTCATACTACTAGAAGTTAGAATTATTTATGGAAGGACATGTATAAAGTTGACTAAAGTTGAGTTTTGGTCTAATCATATGATCTGATTTTGAGTTTAGCTTAGTGAAGATTCCCTTTTAAAGCATGATCATCTTAGTTAGCAACTAGGAGAGCTGGGTTTTATTATACCTGTTTGAGGAGCCACATCTGGTAGCCCATACCTAAGGCAATACCTTCAGTCCAACCCCTGGGAGGCTGAGGCAGGAGGATAACAAGCTTTATACCAGATTTAGCTACACTGCAAGACCTTGCCTCAACTTAGCAAAAACCTAAGTGTGCTCATTTCTTCTTCCTCTTTTCTAAAAGTTGCTTACTATTTCAATATTGCCTTCACCCTCCTCATATTTTATCATATATAAACATCAATAATGTATAATTTTAAAATTTATTTGATTTATATGCTTGGAATCCAAGTAAGTTATCATTTTTATTTTTGAAATGCATATACGTGTGTGTGTGTGTGTGTGTGTGTGTGTGTGTGTGTGTGTGTGTCTGTCTGTCAGAGGAAAATGTGGAAACTGATTTTCTCTTTCTACCATGTAGACCCTAAGGATAGAACTCAGTTCATCAGAGCTGGTGTCAGGTGCCTTTCCTGCTGAGACATCACACCAGCTCTCTATGCATAGTTTTAAATGTCGTAATTTTCAATCAAAAGTGTTTCACAGTATTACAGTGAAATTCTATGCCATAACTGACTCATTATTTGTTCTATGGACTTACAGCTACAAAGCACACACACTCGTGAGTCTACTGTAGTTGTCCATCCTTCAGAGTTTATCAAGTGAATGTCACTACCTCACTGCGATGGCCTTTCCTGCCTAATTCCTGCACAGCTTTTTTCCTTCCTCTCTTCCTTGGTTCTTGTTGCTCTTTTTCCTGTCTTACTTCATACTGAAGAGTTCTCTTACTTTCTAATTTTGTGTACAGTTCTTTTATAGAAGGAGTTGTGAGACATCAAAGATGTCTTCTAGAGCTTGCTTAAAGTAACTCGAATTTTGGTTTCTTTAAAAAACATAGAAATATTTTAAAAGTATGTTTTTGTTTTAATCCTAGGTTTAACCTCAAGATATAGGGCTGCTTGAGATTGTCCACAGCAGCTGACAATGCCCTAGTAGAGGCATGGTTTTGCCAGCTGCAGGTAGTTTCTGTAATGATTATGTGACATTTGACATTCTGGGAATTTTCAAAGGGTGTATAAATACAAGAGCCCTGAGAGGAGGGATTGGTGACTGTTGGTCATTCATTGGGATTGGATGGGGTTTGCTAGTAGTCATGCTCAAAGATAAAGCAAAAAGAAAGAATTTAGATTGAGGATCTCTATATCCCCCTCCATTCTTCTGTCTCTCCTATTGGTGATAGGAGATTAAACCAGGGGTATAAAGGAAAAAGAAGAACCCACAAAGTAGCAAAGACCAGCTATACTTGCTAATATTTCTGCCATGCACATTGTCTAGTTCATGTTAGTGTGAACTTATTCAACCAGGGACACCAAGGCCATACAATAGTGTGTAACCAAAATTAAAAGTTAAAGGGTTCAAAACGTTTTACAAATTATCAGTGTGTGTGTGTGTGTGTGTGTGTGTGTGTGTGTGTGTTTGTATACTATATGCTGATGTACTGATCTATTTCTGAAATTAGTCTTTTTACTGAAATTTACCTTTTTACTGAAATTAGTCTGTTTGCATCTGAGCTGCCTGCGAGTGTGTGTGTTCATGAGGGTATCTATGTATGTCTGTGATGTGTAGCTGAATTAGGAATAAGGCCCTACTTCTAACTTCTGTGCTGTCGTATAGATCAAGGAAAGGGTCCACAGGGATAGGAAAACTCCCCAGGCAGCTGCACCGACAGCTCATGCAAGGTGCTTCTAGCTTTCAGCTTTCCTTTCATCCCCAGCCTTGAGGGTCTGACTATCTCCCTATGAGAATGTCTGTTCATTTCAGGTGTGTTTGTGACGCCTCACCAGCCTTTCCTATCGCTGTGCTGACTGTTTTTCTGGTAGTTGCATGTGCTCATCTCCAGTTTTCCTAGATATTAACAAAATAGTTCTACATAAAGTACTGCAAGCAGCACCCCCACTAGTAGAGCTTGTTACTCAGTGCATCAGTACTTGGTAATGAAAACATGGTATAAAAATAACCAGATGATCAGATAGAAATAAGTTTCACCAAATAAGTAAGTAAATAGTGTTTGTTAACTTGCATTTTCCACATTACAAGTGACATGTATCTCTACATACCCACATATAATAAACATTATGTATTTTGGTCTTCTGTTTAGTATTTTTACATATTTTTTTACTTTTCCTTGTTCCTTCCACATTAAGGTTCTGCTTGATTGTCTTTTCATTATACCATTTTGTCTTGTATATTACTTATAGCTAAACAAAGTCATTAGTAGTATAAACATAGGTCCCAAAAAAGGTTTTTATCTGTGAAAAGTTTGAAAATAGCAAACACTGACTTGAGTTAGTTTGCTCTGAAAGACAGCAGATATTAAAGGTTGTAAAGTTGTTGGTTCTTATTAGTTGTGTCAAAATATCTTATTAAATATCACTGATAATTCCATGGTGAATGGCCTTTGCTACTACACTGGAAGTAGAAGTAAGACAAAGCCAGGAGGCTGGCATTTGCTGGCTGTTTCTAACTGTGAAGTACCACAAGAAAGGGACCAACAAAGACTGAGCCTGTGCTAGCTCATTCACAGAAGTGATCTAAAAGGACATCTGCCAGGCCAAGGATACTGTCTTTGTTCCCAAGCCTTATCATAGATCCCCCAGGAGTTCTGCATTAGAAAGCCAAGTGACTCAAAAAGGTAAGTTTTCAATTGTGTAATCCCACTCAAACCTTGTATTTCCAGTGGGTTTGAGATGGCAATGATTAAGAAGAAGGAAATATTCTCATTGGAAAGATCAATAAACACACAAGGAGAGTAACATGCTTAAAATGTATTTGTTAGTGAGGTTCCCCCACCCATATATATTTACTAATTTTTGTTTGTTTCATCGTCTTTTTTTTTAAAAACTTGTTTACATTCCAAATGAAACTCCCCATTCTAGTCCTTTCTTCATTGAGTCCCTTCCCTCTATATCCCCTCCTCTTCTCCTCTGAGAGGGTAGGACGCACCCCCCCACCCCATACCTCCCATCCTGGCACATCAAGTCTCTGCCAGATTAGACTCATCTTCTCCCACTGAGGTCAGATAGGGCAGCCATGAATACTGGGCTGCCTGTCTGCTACATATGTGCCTGAGGGGTAGTGGAGTCATTCCAGCCTGTGTATGTATATATTCTTTGGTTGGTGGCTCAGTTTCTGAGAGCTCTCAGGGGTCCATGTTTGTTGACTCTGTTGGTCTTCCTGTGCAGTTCCTATCTACTTGTGGGGCTTCAATCTTTCCCCTAACTCTTTCATAGGTGTCCCCAACCTACATCTAATGTTTGGTTATGGGTATCTGTTTCTGTTTCCATCTGATGCTGGGTATTGTCACTCAGAAGACATTTATGCTAGGCTCCAGTCTACAAGCATAAAAGAATATCATTAATAATGTCAGGGATTGATATTTACCCATGGGATGGGTTTCAAGTTGGGTTAGTTTATTGGGAGGCCTTCCCTTCAGTCTGTGCTTGATCCCTGCTTCCTTTTCTTCTCTTTTTTCTTTTCAAGTTTAATGCTTTCTGTTTAATAGCTAAAATTTCATTTTTCTTTCGTTTTTGGTTTGGATATTTTCTTTATTTACATTTCAAATGTTTTCCCCTTTTCAGGTCTCCCCTTTGGAAGCCCCCTCTCCCCCTGTCTCTATGAGGGTGCTCCTCCCCACGACTCCTGTCCTCCCGCCCTGGGATTCCATACACTGGGGCATCAAACACCCTCAAGCCCAAGGGCCTCTCCTCCCACTGATGATCAACAAAGCCATCCTCTGCCACATATGTGGCCAGCACCATGGGTCACTCCATGTGTATTCTTTGGTTGGTGGTCCAGTCCCAGGGAGCTCCAGGGAGTCTGGCCTGTTGACACTGTTCTTCCTGCCATGGGGCTGCAAACCCCCTCAGCTCCTATAGTTCCTTCTCCATCAGGGACCCCCAAGTTCAGTCCAATGGTTGCCTGTGAGCTTCTGCTTCTGTATTTGCCAGACTATGGCAGAGCCTCTCAGGAGACCGCCATCTCAGGCTTCTATTAACAGTACTTCCTGGTATCCACAATAGTGTCCAGGTTTGGTGGCTGTATATGGAATGGATTCCCAGGTGGGGCAATCTCTGGATGGCCTTTCCTTCAGTCTCTACTCCATGCTGTGTCTCCATATTTGCTCCTGTGAGTATTTTGTTCACCCTTCTAAAAAGCATGAAGCATCAACATTTTGGTTTTCCTTCTTAGGTTTTATATGGTCTGTGAATTGAATCTTGGTTAGTCTGAACTTTTGGGCTAATATCCACTTATCAGCGAGTACATACCGAGTTTGTTCCTTTGTTACTGAGTCATGTCACACAGGATGATATTCTCAAGTCCTATCCATTTGCCTGCGAATTTCATGAAGTCATTGTTTTTAATGGGTGAGTAGTACTCCATTGTGTAAATGTAACACATTTTATATATCCATTCCTCTGTTGAGGGACATCTGGGTTGTTTCCAGTTTCTTACTATTATAAATATGGGTGCTATGAACATAGTTAGGTATGCTGCCATGCTCCCACCTTGATGACACTGGACTGAACCTCTGAACCTGTAAGGTTGCCCCAATTAAATGTCCTTTATAAGACTTGCCATGTTCATGGTGTCTGTTCACAGCAGTAAAACCCTAACTAAGAAATCTCTTTGAAAGCCTCTATCATCTTCATGAGACTGAATTTAAGGTCATAGTCTTGCTCTTCAAGTGTGTTAGGATACCTAGGGATTACTGTAGTAGGAGTGCTGGGTTCTGATGCTTCCATATGATATTGGTTTCTGTTGATTGTATTCTTGAGCTTGCCTTTGGCCATCTAGTTGTCTCTGGTGTTGATTGGAGTGAGTGTTTTGTATTGGAGTAGTACTCCCCAGAGGCAGATGGAGCTGTATGTCTCAGGTTTGAGCAGGCCTCCTGGGAGGCAGGTAGAGCTCTGGGGTGGGATGCAGTGTGCTGATCTGTGACTTCTATGCTTGTCAGGTTAGAGCTTGTCTTTTGGGAGGCAGGCGTAACTGTGGGGTGGGTGTGGTACGCTGCTCCAAGACTGCTACTGGTGCAGATGCAGACCAGAAGGAAGATGGAACTCAGGCTGTGTGGGGCAGAACCCACTACTGTTTTGCTTGCTTGGGTCATCTCGGGCAGGCTTATTGGGGCTGGGAAGTGGGGGAGTTCTCTCTCACCTGAGTGTTTCTTGTTAGAGCCTGCCTCTTGGGAAGTGGGTATAGCTGTAGGTTGGGACACAGTGTACTGCTCTTCATCTGCCACTGGTGTTGGTACAGACAAGAAGGCAGATAATAAGTGAGGTTTTTAATGTTTGTAATTTACATAGGAAATTGGCATGAAGAAAATACACTAAGGCCCCTGTGGGGGCCCCATTGCTGAGGACAATGTTCACATAGTTCATTAAACATGGAGAAGTCAACCTGGTGTCTATATGGAGTCTTTACCCTTATGTTCTAATCTCTTTGGTGCAAGAAGGAACTCTGCAGGCTATGGAAAAAAATTTGGACACCAATCCAGTCAGAAAACCCTTGGCCTACAATATGTCCTGCCTGTAAGATGTACAGATAAAATGGTGGCAAGGGGCTTGTGCAAATGGCCAACCAATGTTTGGTTTAACTTGAGGCCCACTCCAGGAGAGTGAATCCATGCCCTACAATGGCTGGATGGGCAAAAACAGGAGACTGGTTATCCCAAAGATCTAGGGTAGAACCAAACACAACAGGCAACAGCAGCAGCAGCAGCAGCAGCAACAACAACAACCCAATGAATGATTCCTAATGATATTCTCTATATCTGCTATACTGGTATATACTGGTATATACTGTTATACTGCTAGACTGGTGCCTTGCCCAGTTGTCATCAGAAAGGCTTCATTCTGTGACTGATGGGAGCAGTTGCAGAGGTCCACAACCAGACATTATGTGGAGAGAGAGAGAGTCTATATTGGTTGTCTCCCACCCTTTGTTGATTGGGAATCCAGCAGAAGCAGGAGAGTAAAAACTCAGAGTCAGAAGAGATGGAGGACACTTGAGAAACATGGATCACTCATTCAGTTAAGCTGAGATCATATAGGCTCATAGAAACTAAAACTGCTAGCATGAGCCTGCATAGAACTTCGCCAGGTCCTCTCGCATATGTTATGGCTTTAATTTGGTGTTTTTGTGAAACTCCTAACAAAAGCTTGGAATTCCCAAAGTACAAATCACAGATCACATGAAGCTCAAGAAGAAGGAAGACCAAAGTGTGGATGCTTTCTTAGAAGGGGGAACAAAATACTCATGAGAGGAAATACAGAGACAAAGTGTGGAGCAGAGACGAAAGGAAAGGCTATCCAGAGACTGTCCTACCTGGGGAATCCATCCCATATACAGTCACCAAACCCAGACACTATTGTGGATGTCAAGAAGTGCTTGCTGACAGGAGCCTGATATAGCTGTCTCCTGAGAGGCTCTGCCAGAGCCTGACAAGTACAGAGCTGGATGCTTGCAGCCAATCATTGGACTAAGCACAGGGACCCCCAATGCAGGAGTTAGGGGAAGGACTGAAGGAGATGAAGAAGTTTGCAATCCCATAGAAAGAACAACAATATCAACCAACCAGACCCCCAGAGCTCCCAGGGACTAAATCACCAACCAAAGAGTACACATGGAATGACCCATGGCTCCAGTTGCATATGTAGCAGAGGATGGCATAGTCAGGCATCAATGGGAGGAGAAGCCTTCGGTCCTGTGAAGGCTCTATGCCCCAGTGTGGGGGAATGCAGGACAGAAAGTTGGGAGTGGGTGGATGGGTGGGGAAACACCCTCATAGAAGCATGGGGAGGAAGGATGGGATAGGGAGTTTCGGGGGGGGGGGGGGAACCAGAAAAGGGGATAACAGTTGAAATGTAAATAAAGAAGATATCTAATAAAAAAAACCCCAAAAAACCAAAATAAACAAGCAATGGGAGTGAATGTGTCTTTGATTCTTTTACATGTTCTTGGGACTCTTTCTCTCCTATGGGATTGTCTTGTCCAGCCTTGATACGAAGGCTTATTGTATCTTTTTTGTATTGTTTTGTTTTATATGGTCATTGTCTCTGGAAATACTCTTTTCTAGAGGGAAACGAAGGAGGGGTGGACCTGGGTGACAGGGGGAGGTAGGGAGAAACTGGAGGAGTTGAGAGAGGGGAAACTGTGATCAGGATGTATTGTATGAGAGAAGAAACTATTTTCAATAATAATACAAAAGAAAATATAAGGGGATCCTATTGAAACAAGAAAATAAGTTATTTGTTCAATGTAGAGTTGTGGGCTGTGGCAGGTAAAGTCGTAGCAGTCTTAGGTGGACTTTTTACCCTGACAGAACAGAAATTCAACAGTCAACGTTCGTGCAGTGTCCTAGATCCCTTATTAAAGTTGTGCTTTCAGCTAGGCAGCATGATACATGCTAATCATTTGGGGATCTTTTATAACAATATCAGTTTCTGCATTGTGCCTAGAGAAATTCTCATTGAATTAGTTTGGGGGTGAGGCTTAAAAGTGAGCATTTAAAAATAGTTACTCAGAGAATCTAATCTACAGCTGATATGAAAACCCACACAGTATGAAGGGGAACTGATATTAATGTGTCCTGCTTATAGCAATATAAAACAGACTCCACATGAACCCGACCAAAGGAGTCCCCCAGCTCTGTGCATGCTTTTTGTGTAAATGTATGTGTCTGTATATATGATGCATACTTACATGTGCATGCATGTGTATGTGGTTTTACTTACTGCTTAAATTTGAATGCAATCTTGCTTCATTCTTGGGGTAAGAGCTTTAATTCACTTATCAGGAAGAAAATGACAATGTGGCTTTCAAGTTGTACTTGGCCCTGGGTTAAGTCCATTTCACAAAACAGAATTTGGCTCCATTTTGAGAGCTGCTACAATTAGCCCCCATGGTCTTGAATCTTTGCAGCTTAGCTGAACCCTGAGATCCTGTGACTCAGTTTTGTGTTTCCCCAGCAGTGTTGTGTGCCTCCAGCAGCTTTGCATAGATTAATTTTACATCTATACCCATTCTCTATCATTGCCTCCAGGAAGGCCTTGAGTTCAAATCCTTGAACTCTGTGTCATCTTTAATCATTTGAAGTCATTTTGTAATACACACACGTACACACACACACACACACACACACACACACACAC
>JADRCD010215881.1:45949-57082 GCA_019843815.1 Montemys delectorum | reverse complement strand
ACACACACACACACACACACACACACACACACACACACACACCTATCTACTAAACCCACTGCTATCAGCTTGAGCCAGCTGCCGATTGCTCATGCCTTCACTACCTGCTCAAGTCATGTGGCCTCTGTAGATCACTGAATTTGTCAGCCATGGTCCTGTGTCAGAACTTTGTCCTCGCATGGCTTTCTGCCAGGAAGTCCCCTCCTTCAGACAGTCACATGACCAGTTGCCTCACTTCTCTCTTTGGCCCATCACTTTTTCAGGGAAAAAGCATTTGCAGATGTCTTTGTCTGAAATTTGAGCTACCACTACTGTTTTTAATATCCCACTTCCTTGCTCCATGTTTATCACAACCTCGCTCACTGAGCACACCCCACCTGCACATGTGCACACTCGTCTTACTGGCTCTTGCTCAATCAGACGAGAGCTGTATGAGCCTGGGGTTTGATATGTCTTCTTCAGTGCTGTGTTCTCCCCTGGGACTCTTCACAGGGCCTTTACACGAAGCAGTCTTCCAATAATGATCTGCTAAATGACTGAGTCAGTCCAAATTCCCACTCTTGTTAAATTCGCTCTTGCTCTGCTGAGATTGCTCTCATTGTATAACTATAGGAAAGAGAGACCTCTGCTGTCAGGTGGGGACTGGCTTTCGTTCCTGTCCTGAACACATATTCTGCTGTACTATTGATTTTATACTAATTCCAAGCAGTTGGCCGTCACATTTCTTTGCCAGTTGCAGCTTGTCTACTCTACTTCCTGGGGTGTCTTCCTCGTCAAAAATAGCTTTGGATGCAGACTTTCCCAAGCTTCTCCATCTCACCCTCCTCACTGTCCAAATCCTATCTGATTGCAAGGATTAAAGTAATCCATAGAGGGAAGGGATCCAAGATGACACTCTTTTAGCATGTGTGCTACACTAAATCATTGGAGACGTTACCATAATTCTGTCTGTATGGTTCCAGATTTCAAACTCTTTCCTGCATATGAGTTTCCAAATGGAGTCTGCATTATTGCAACTACTTTTGAATGTAAATAACATTTATTTTTATCAAGATGAGTGACTTCTTTGCTTGGTAAGCTCTCTGAAGAACTATTATGCTTAAGGTGAGTACATAGATCATTGTATCTGGGGCAATCCTACCCTGATGTATTTTTGCAACTCATCACAGACCCTGATTTGTGATTAAGTATCCGAACTCAGTGTCCAGTTATTTTGTCCCTCTGCTTTCTCCTGTAAAAACTATTCCTAAGAATTGACCTTTTTCCTGGGTCAAATATATTTCTTTCCAGCTACATAAATAACTGTCTTACTGTTAGCCCTCAAAGAAACCCAGGACAAATGTCTCATTGAGGATCCTAGTCCACATATCAAAGCAGACACTAACTGGCAGGTTTTTAGCAGCTACCTGTTACAGGGTCATCCTGTGTGGCATAGCTTACCCACTACCCTAAATTCTCCAGCCCAGGGACTGTGCTGGACCATTTCCCCCCAGTTTATCTCTTCTACATAACCCAGCCATTTTAACTATGCCGGCATCTTGGTCTCTTTGTCTCTTGGCTGCCACTCTTGGTCCCTACTCTCCTGGCCTCTTGGTTGCTGGCTCTCTCCTCCCCCATCTCCCACTGACCAAGTTCAGTCTGCTGGCCACGCTCACTATGGACCCTTCTCAATGCCCCTGACTGTGTTCTCCCAATTATCTACAATAAACCTTCTTCTCCGCCCATATCTAGGAGCAGTCCTGTCTTCACGTCATTTTTTTTTTCATTCACTTTCATTACCTACTTATATTGTAGATGGGTCTTTGAATTCTACTTTTAAATCATGTGTCACAAAATTCATTCTCGAGTCAAGTTCTGAGATCTACTGTATTCATCGGTTTATATAACTATCACCAAGATTCTTGACCCTTAACCCTTGGTTACTAATCACTACCCATTCCTGCTCCACCCTTGGAGCCCTGCTGCTGTGGCTGCTGCTGTGGCTTCTCCTCCTCCTCCTCCTCCTCCCCCTCCTCCTCCTCCTCCTCCCCCTCCTCCTCCCCGTCCTCCTCCTCCTCTTCCTCCTCCTCTTTCTTTCTCTTCCTCCTCCTCCTCCATCTCTTTTCCTCTTCCTCTTCCTCTTCCTCCTCCTCCTCTTCTTATTCTCTTTCTCCCCCTCCCCTTCCTCTTCCTCCTCCTCCTTCTTTTTTGTCTTGGTACAAAACATGCTAAACAAAGCAACAGCAATGACTTTTTTAAACATGTCAGGTCACTCTGGGGAGAGTTTTACCTTTTGAGAGTGTCATTTAATAGGACCATGTGGCAAATAAATATGTTTCTTTCACTTAGGATAATGCCTGTGAGATGCACTCAGGTTGATGCACATATTGGTATTGCCCCTTGTTATTGCCCAGGGATATTCGATGACATGAATGCTCCCCGATTTCCTATTCAGTAATCAGAGTTCTTTGTAATTTTTGATGCTGATGAACAGAGCTGCTGCAAACTTCCATAGACAAGCTTTTGTAGGAACATAACTTTATTTCTCTAGAGTAGGTAACTACAAGTGGAATTATTGACTGCTTTTTTCAGTGGTTTCTAGGAAACTCTCAATGTCTTTGGCAAAGTGACTGTAGTGTTGCCCTAACAATGCGACAGGCGTTCTGAATGCCTCATCCTGCCCCGCACTGGGTGTCAGCATTGTTGTTCACTGCTTGTGCTGATTAGATTTATGTCACCTTGATGCAAGCTAGAGTCATCTGAGAGGAGGGAGCCTCAACTGAGAAAATGCCTCCTATCATAAATCAGACTATAGAGAAACCTGTAGGGCCTTTTCTTCATTAGTGATTGAGGTGAGAGGGCCCAGCCCATTGTGGGCAGTGCCACCCCTGGACTGGTGGTCCTGGGTGCTATTAAAACGAGCTGACAAGCCATGAGGAGCAAGCCCATTAGCAGCACTCTGCATGGCCTCTATTTCAGCGCCTGCCTCCAGGTTCCTGCCCTGATTCCCTTCAGTGATGAACGGTGGTGTGGAAGTGTAAGCCAAATAAATTCTTTCCTTCTCGGCTTGCCTTGGATCATCATGGTTCTTCCCAGAAACAGTGACCCCGACTAAGACACTGATGTTCCCATGTTTGATCTGTTCTGGTAGTTATGCCCATGATGTCTCCCTATGGCTTCAGTTTGCACTTCCCTGATGAAACACACTAAACATCTCCATGTGCCTATCTGTAGTCTTCAAACCTTTAATAGTGAAGTGCCCATCCAAATCTTTGGCTTATTTTTTAATTGGGTTATTTGGGTTTCTTTTTCTCGTTGAGTTGTTCAGGTTCCTTATATAGTCTAGATATAAGCCCTTTATTAGATGTACAATTTTCAAATATTAATTTGCATCTGCAGCTTGTCTTTTTACTTTCTTTTTTTTAATTTTTTTTAAAGATTTCCTTATTTATTTTATGTATGCGTACACTGTAGCTTTCTTCAGACACACCTGAAGAGGACATCAGATCTCATTATAGACGGTTATGAGCCACCATGTGGTTGGTGGGAACTGAACTCAGGCCCTCTGGAAGAGCAGTCAGTGCTCTTAACCACTGAGCCTTTGCTCCAGCCCCCTGTATTTTTGGCTTTTTTTTTTCTCAGAACAGAAATTTATATTTTGGTAAAATCAAGAGAAGTGCCTTCCTAATCTTACCACAATGTAATTGATGCCATCTGTGCCGTATCCACTGCTGGGCTCCTTCTACTCCATAGAGTTATATGTTGGAGAATTTGACTGGACTGTCAAAGTTGCTATTGGTATGTTTCCTTTATTAACTTAGAATTTTATAATCTATAAAATAAAAGTTTCTTTATCTGAGAAAATAAATTTTTGTATTAGTGGGGAGCTGAAATTCATGTAATACCACTTGACATGAGTATTTAATAATAAAGTTGATAGCATAAAAAATATACTCATCAATTCGGGTCCTTAGATCTAAGGTGTGCCCCAAACCCCCACCCCAATCCTCACAGGTGCTTCTGAAACCAATGTCTTCACTCACCATGTGTCCTCTTGGTGATTGGCAGTGTAAATATGACAGAGTATGAGTCGTCCAGCAGTGAAAGGCCTTCTAATGTTGTTTAGCACGGAATGTTCCAGACACACCACTTGTTTCAAATCTTCTATGCACTTTTAGAAATGTCTCTTTAAAAGTTCATTTCATATACAGTTAGTCTGCCATTCCAAATGGAGAATTCACAACATATTCTACCCTTCCCTATTCCCCACCTCTGTCAAAATTGGAGCAACATTCTTATTTTCAACATCCTTCTCTTTCACTGATTATTAATTAGATTTTTTTTTCTGATGTGTAGGTGAATTGTTTCTGTAGGAAAAGAGGGATTTGTGGTTGGTGCTTAAAGGAGAGCTCTGGGGAGCTGTGCACTCTGGACACAGAAATGGCCACATGTTTATGTCCATGCCCACCACGGGACAGCATAGCCTCTGTGGAAATGAGTTAATCCTGGCGCTTTAAATGTGATACCATTGTAATAGAGCTTAATCATCTTTAAAATAACGTACAAGAAAACAAAATGCAACCAGTGGTAAGTGTTAGAATGTCTGAAAAGCAGTGACTATAAATATAGTAAGTCATAAAATTAGAGAGCACTTCTCTGTTTCCAGCCACCCATATGTTTCTCATTTACTTGACAATCTAAAATTAACAAAACCATCCCTGGACACTTTCTGTTTTAAAGAACCACTTTAAATTGGCTTTGGATTTTCAAGTTTTATAGTTCATATTTTGTTCGGTAAATCAGACAATATGCAAGTTTTTACACATTTAAAAAGTATTAGGTGTTTGTGTGTGTGTGTGTGTGTGTGTGTGTGTGTGTGTGTGTGTGTGGTGTGTGCATATGTCAGTAGGGCAGTCAGAGGACAGCTTTGTTGAATTGGTTTCTAAAATTCTACCTTTACATCTGAGGATCAAACAACTTAGTTACTTACTACATTTATAGAGGTTTTATTTAAATCTTGAACAAGCTGAGAACTGTACATGAATTTGGACTCCCCATTACTACAGTGAGTTATTTCTGCATATGACCATAGAATACAACAACATATATTTTTCAGATGATAACTGCCAGGTTTGCACAGAATGCACCTTTACCCAATGACCATCACACTGGCCCAACACTGTATAGGTTTTTAAAGATTACTTTTATCTTATCAATATAGGTTTGATTTTTAAAGGAGCATCGCAATAAGTAGTCCTACCTCCATTTGATAAACGTTTTTAACCAACTTCTCCAGGTGTATGTTGTAAAAGGAATACAGTTATGTTGTACTTGAATTAGAAACTTAAAGTTGTTGATCATATAGCAGCATGGAAAACAAGAACAAAAATTAACAGAAATTCAGAGTTTTTATTTCCTGTTTTTCATTGATTTAAGTTTTATTACATTATAATGAGAAAAGATATAAGATTTCAATTTATCTAAATTTGTTAACATTTAAAAACATATGTTAAGTAAATAGAATTATATCACATTCTTGTTTCCCTTTTGTACCCTAACTCCTCCCAGAGACCCCCCTTCAATACCTGCAATACTTTTTGGGTTTTTTGTCATATTCTTTAAAATTTATAAAATATTGTAACAATAACAATGAATATTATAAAAGTTGTTTGATATAAAACAACAATCAATTGAACAGTCTTATGTAGATGCTTGTTTACAGCAATACTGAAAATACATGTATTTTTCTCAGTATAAATTTGAAATAACTCCAAACATATTAACTGTATATTTTAAAATAATACATCACTACTAGTATTTTTTAATGAACACAAATAGATAAAGTCTTTTTGTTTGTTTGTTTGTTTTGTATTTAGTAGAGTTTAAAATCTTGGCTCTTACTGTGGTACAAGACCAAAATAAGAACAATTCTCACACATTGGAGTTCATTGTAATAAGGCTATACTTCAATGATCCTCACATCACCAAAGGATTTTACCTCCATTGTAGCTAAGCTGAGAGTTGACAGTTCTGTTGCGCCAAGGAATGAATTGTAGGCACAATTTTTGGATACAGATTTCTTGCTATGGTCAAAGCTATTTGACTTGAGTGATTGTCTTCATTCTCAACCCACAGAGAACAGGTTACATTGATTTAAGAAATGGTGTGTGTATTAAGATGATCTGTCTGTGAAGTCATTCACCAACTGTTTCAATGAACAATGGTTCTGCACTTCCCCCTGGGGCTATTTTGGTAATCCCATGCTAATTCTCTGGGTCTGCTGGAAGCAAGCACCAGGAAGTTCCAATCTAGCAGTTCCTGAAAATGCCCTTAAGTGAGGGAAGCCCTTAGATTACTCTCTGGTATGTAAAACAGTTCTGTCTTCTATGGTACTGCCCTGAGAATTCTAACTATGTTAACAATAAGTAATGATGCCTGACCTCTGTTGCTAACTCTGAGGACATCCTATCTGATAAGGCAGCTTCCTTGTGAGAAATTCCAAGCTAAGGACAACTTGGAAATAAATTAGGATATATTGGAACGTTGTGCTGGCCAGGAAACAATGCCCAATCTTAAGTTTAGCCATTTACAAATCATTTCTTGGGATACCTTTATGCCTAAATAAGAAGGCATGTTGACGATTGGAAAGACTAATCTGGAACACGTCTGAGTTAGGAGATGCCCAGGACTGACTGAATACCCAGGAGGCACAAACTCCCTTTGAAGTCATAATGCCGCTTGTCTGCGATCAGGCTTTTACCCCTGATATTGCAGACATAACTGGAGCAGACAGTGGGCATGGCACCCAGGATCTTCTAGCTTTCATAGTCTCTGGTGAGAAGTCTGGTGTAATTCTGATAGGCCTGCCTTTATATGTTACTTGACATTTTTCCCTTACTGCTTTTAATATTCTTTCTTTGTTTAGTGCATTTGGTGTTTTGACTATTCTGTGATGGGAGCAATTTCTTTTCTGGTCCAGTCTATTTGGGGTTCTGTAGGCTTCTTGTATGTTCATGAGCATCTCTTTCTTTAGGTTAGGGAAGTTTTCTTCTATAATTTTGTTGAAGATATTTACTGGCCCTTTAAGTTGGGAGTCTTCATTCTCTTCTATACCCATTATCCTTAGGTTTGGTCTTCACATTGGGTCCTGGATTTCCTAGATGTTTGGGGTTAGGGGTTTTGTACTTTTTGCATTTTCTTTGACTGTTGTGTCAATGTTTCCTATGGTATCTTCTGGACCTGAGATTCTCTCTTTTATCTCTTGTATTCTGTTGCATCTATGACTCTTGATCTCTTTCCTAGGTTTCCTAGGGAGACAACCAGGGTTGTGATTTCTTTATTGTTTCTATTTCCATTTTTAGATCCTGGATGGTTTTGCTCATCCTGTTTGATTGTGTTTTCCTGTAGTTCTTTAAGGGATTTTTGTGTTTCCTCTTTAAGGGCTTCTAGCTGTTTACCTGTGTTTTCCTGTATTTCTTTAAGGGAGTTATTTATGTCCTTCTTAAAGTCCTGTATCATCATCATGAGAAGTGATTTTAGATCTGAATCTTGCTTTTCCGATGTGATGATGTGTCCAGGACTTGCTATGGTGGGAGAATTGGGTTCTGATAATGCCAAGTAACCTTGGTTTCTGTTGCTTATGTTTTTACGCTTGCCTCCCACCATCTGATTATCTCTAGTGCTACCTGCCCTGGCTAAATCTGATGGGAGTCTGTCCTTCCTGTGATCCTGGTTGTGTCAAAACTCCTCAGAGTCAAGCTGTCTCTGGGATCCTGTGATTCTGGGATCCTGTGATCCTGGGTGTGTTAGAGCACCTGGGAGTGGAGCTTCCTATGTGCCACTGGGATGGCTGAGTTCCTGTGTGCCTGGGTCCTACTGGCCCTAGTTGCTCCCAGTATTGGGACAGATGTGTCCTCCTCACCTCTGATTCTCTGATCCTGGACATGTTAGAGTGCCCAGAGTTTTTATTTCTACCAACTATAAATACCCACAATCTAAAATCTTTCTCTCTGACTTTTTGGAAACCCTGGGCTTGACTGTTGGGATTCTATCTACCTGAAATAATGAAAATCACATCCATAATACCTCTGACATCCCAGGGCCATTTGTTGACTCTCTGGGCCCCTGATATTTCCAGGCTACTTGTTGGTTTACCTTAGAGATCCATTGACTATGTGTAATTGTAATTGTAACAATCATTTCCACAGAGTGGAAGGGCATAGCTGGTTTGTATCCTATTTCTCAATTCAGCATGGTTTTAAGAAGGTTGATTGGGAATGTGATGATCTGATAAAAAATGTAGATTGAGGATGTACTCAGTCCACAGTGACTTTCTGTTTCATTGTATGTCAGTACTTGGAAAATATCCTCATTTTCATGTAAATGTCAGTGCTCAGTGTGTGGAAACAGTGAGGAATCATTAACAGTACAGTCATATTTACCTAGGAGATGGCCGTCATTCAGAAGGGAGTGTTTTTAAGTATGCAGAAGCTTTCTCTGCATTCTGCCTTCAGAAACTCATTTCGAATTTGTTTTAATCATTATTTGCACAAAACAAGGTACTGTATATATACACACATATTTCTGTTATGTAATAGGTCTTTGTTGGCAATTCTCTTTTGGGCTGCTCCCTGGAGCTCTTTCAACATTACCTCACTCCTTAATTACATCATTATTATAGACCACCATGAACAGAAGAAAATTTAAGAATATAACCCAATTGGGACAAGACAAATAAACACAGGGCTGTAAGATCCACAATGATCTATATCCTCTCTTATGAGCTCCATGAAAAGGTTTATTTAAGTTTAGTGGGAAGAAAATGTTTCAGAGGAAAGTATGATATTCTTATGTATCTTTTTCTTATCTTGTTTCTTCATATCTCCTGGTTATGGTATGATATGGAAAAAGTATGAAAAATTTAAATTTCCTTTATTGAGTTATATCTTAGTACTGTATATTGAACTGTAAGATTAATTGACAGAATATTTTACTCTATAACTTAATATCTAATTTTTTGTATTCAAATTTTTATTCTCAAAAAACTTAAGACAATGATTTTAAATAATAAAACATGATATATTTTAGACATCTAATTGTTTTCTTTTTAAAAAGACAGTTTATTATAAATTTGGACTCCTGCAGTTCTGATGCGGTGCTTTGACATTTACAGTATTTCTTACTATTTTACCTTCACTCCAAACTTGCTCAACAAAGAGATACTCTCTGAGTACTTGAAGCTTCGTTTTAAGGAAATACTTCATGACCACATAAAACACACACATACAGAACAATTGTTTTGTTTTGTTTTTTTAAAAAAATATTTACAGAAGTCTGTCCAGCCATTTGGATTTTGTTTTTTTGCCCATACTGAGATCAACAAAAAAGCTAAGTAGTTAGCAAGATTTCACTTCAGCAGTGCAAAGAAGGGCATCCACCAAACTCTACTAAACAAACCACAAACAACAAACATGCTCAGCAAAACTCAACTCATGAAAGAGTAATGTAAAAAACCAAACACATGGTGGGTCATAACTAGACTGGTTTTCACTGCATGGCTTTCCTCGGGAGATATTACCCATTTCACAGAAAAACAAAAAACAAAAAACTGGGAATATGCATCCAAGCCTTTGCTCATTATACTGGCTGGTTTTGTGTCAACTTGACACAAGCTGGAGTTATCACGGAGTAAGGAGCTTCAGTTGAGGAAATGCCTCCATGAGATCCAACTGTAAGGCATTTTCTTAATTAGTGATCAAGCCGGGGAGGGCCCCTTGTGGGTGGTACCATCTCTGGGCAGGTAGTCTTGGGTTCTATAAGAGAGCAGGCTGAGCAAGCCAGGGGAGTAAGGAACATCCCTCCATGGCCTCTGCATCAGCTCCTGCTTCCTGACCTGCTTGAGTTCCAGTACTGACTTCCTTTGATGATGAACAGCAACATGGAAGTGTAAGCTGAATAAACCCTTTTCTCCCCAACTTGCTTCTTGGTCATGATGTTTGTGCAGGAATAGAAACCCTGACTAAGACACTCACGAAGAAAACGCCCTTCAAACAAATTCATCATAAGGCAAAAGAGGGGAGGAGAGGGGAGGAGAAAGAGAGGAGAAAGGAAATGCTGTTTGGCCCAGAAAAATGTGAGTATATTGTGTATTTATAGTATATATACATTTACAGATTTATTGCAATTTAGACTGTCTGTATAGTCATTAGCAAATGGACTGGCTCAGTAAAATGAAAACTTTCTCTATAAATAGGAAGTTATTGCTAATAGGCTACACACTGTGTGCTGAGATGGAAGCCATAGTAACACAGGATGTGAAGCTGCCACAGTGCTGGGTTAACAGCAAGCATCAGACGGACAACATGCCATCGAATTCACAAGATGAGCAAAAGTCTACTTAAAACAACAGGGGGAAAGGCCGATGCACGGTCCCTTACATTTTTGCTTATTTTAAACAAAAGTCCAGTTCAGCACAAGTTAAACACGGGCTGACAAGCAAGCTTAGCTGTGTGATGGAGAGAGGAAAGTACAGCATGCATTCACAGCTAGGCTGGTCTAGTTTATTGTCATACAAACTGAATACAAAAATCCAATTTAAATAAGACTAGACTGTTATAGTAAAAAAGGAAAAGAAAAGAAAACAAAATAAACAGACCAACACACACACACACACACACACACACACACACACACCACACACAGCTGACTTAGTTTGATACTGATTGATTTGAAGAGTCAACCTCATCATGTCCTCTAATTCTCTACTGCAATTTATTTGCCAATAGCTAGAATATTTTTGCTCACTTAAAAAAGATATTAAATACTTGTATCATGAAATTACATTCTTATTAACAATACATACGTACTGGGTAAGGAGATAGCTCCTGTGTGACTGTGTCTGAAATGCATTTTCCTTACAACTATAAAACATCCACTTACACTTGTACAAGATCACCCCCCTGCAAAAGAGCTAAGGAAAGATGGGGCAGGCTGGGTGAGCCAGGAGCAGGGAAGGAAACTTCAGCTCTCCTAATTACAGCACAGTTATTAATATGGTTCAAGACAGAACCAACAACAGTTGGTCCAAAAGATGCCTTCAATTCATGGTTACCATTAAAAACCAATCTCAACCACTTCTGGTTCATTGTAATGAGA
>JADRCD010215881.1:35242-45549 GCA_019843815.1 Montemys delectorum | reverse complement strand
TGATATCCCATCTGAACACATGGTGGGCTGCCCACCCAATAATTAAACTGGCAACAAAGCATTCTGAAATTGGCTCACAAGTTATTGTAGCAGGAAGTATGTTAATCCTCAGTTTGGTCCACCTGATCACTCTGGATTGAAACAGAGAAATTGAGTACGAACCAGAGTTTTGCATGGCAACTTGAGTAGACATTGAAAACCTCCAATCTCGGTCAGCTATTGCTTTGGCCATGAAGTAACCTTCAGCAATGTACAGAACAAAGGCTATAAGCCCTCCTGCCTGACCTCGCACATCCATCCTCATTAAACAAGACATTCCTGTCACACATTTGTAGCCAGTTACATTGGCAGAGATATAGGATCTTGGGTGTGAAGTTCCAAAATATACCTGTTCTAAGGTGGCAGTAAAGCCTTGTCTGTGCGCTACATATGGCAGCCCATGTACCAACCCCACTTTCTCCGTCATCTGATTGACCATGCCAGTTAATGTGTCTGGAATGACTCTTATTCTGCTATCACAACTCCATATGGGATCATATTTTGCAACTTCATATGCTGGCATCAAATTATTAATTTTAGGATTAATGCCAACCTTTTTGCCACCTATAAATGATCTAGCATCAACATTTGGGTATTTTCCAAGCAGTTTCTTACATACATCAATAGCTGGATCATCATGGTCTTGTACTCTAAGGAGTACTTCATATTTGAGATAATCCAGTTCAAAGAATGTCTCCAAATTGCTGATTAGGTTAGGTTCCACCCCGTTCAGTGGTTTCAGAAGATACCAGAGAGCTTGCTATATGACTGTTTGTTGCCTTCTTGTTGAGGTGTAACTGGGTGTAGATGACAGACGTGAAAGGCATCAGCCACAGCACCACGAAGAGCACGAAGCTGAACAAGGCCATTCTCTCCTGGGCCAGGTCCAGCAGCGCCATCCCCCGGCCCGCTGGCCCGCTCCGGCCGCCACGGACAGCACTGCCACAGGAGGAGGACGCGGGGCCGCTGGGTGCGGGGCGGGTGCCGCGAGTGGAAGGTGGGAAAGGAAGGGCGGGTGGGGCGGCGGGCGTGCAGATGGGAAGGTGGGAATGGAAGGGGCGGGCACCGCGCACCCCTTAGCGTGTGCGCGCTGGTGTGCTGCGAGTGCAGGCTGCCCGCGCTGCGTGCTCCAGGCGGCTGTTGCAGCGCGGTGGTCCAGACTGCCACCACCGCCACCGCAGCTGTTCCTTACGCTTGCCGCCGCTCTGCTAATATCTAATTTCTAAAATACATATAACTATATGAAAATAAATATAAGAAATACAGGAAGCATACATCTTATATATTACCCTGCAAGAATTCCAGCTTCCTAAATTCATTTAAAATCAATATAAATATGTTTTCAGTCAGCATCATAAAAATCAAGTTTAGAAATATGATTTAAAAACAAATACAATACCATTCCTTCTTCTATAAATGTAGGTAGCTACCAACTTACCAGTGTATAACCTATGGTAACAGCATTATGAATCATCTCACTTTCTTCAAAAGACACATAAAGGAAGTATCTTTTCTAAAATAGGATGAATTAGGCAATTGGATAGGTGCCTTCCTGGCTCAGAATCAGTATGCTTGAGGACTCAATACCGTTCCCAGCTTACTCTCTGTTTGTTTGTTTGTTTGTTTGTTTGTTGTTTTACTATGTATTTATTGTGCATGAATATGAAGGGACCTATATCCACACAGCAACCAGTGAAACTTACAAGGTAACCTTAGGGACTCAATTCTTTTCCTTACTAACCTGTGGAATTTGGAGCTCAAACTCAGGACCTTTATCTGGTAAGGCATTTTGCAGGCTCAGAATTGGACAGCGTTAGAGTCAAAGTGCCGCTGTTTTTAACCCTACTGATACAAATTAACCTTCTAATTTGTACTGGGCAGTGGAGAGGATCACAGAAGCTGATCAGCGGACTTGTAGAATGTACTCTGTGGCTAGACTAAACTAGAAGCAGGTAGAAATCCCGTAAGTAGAGGCATCCTGGTTTCTGGTCTGGGAGCTTACATCTTAGTTTAGGTCTGTCACTTTCTAACTGATGTGAGAGTTGCTCATGTTATTTCTGCATGTTTAAAATGTTCATAATAGTAATAATTACACAGTTTCAGAGGTTGAGTAAATTCTTGTTAAGTAATGATAAAGATGTTTAACATGTATTTGTCATACAATGTTAGCTGTTTGTTACTGTTTTGTTAGGATCTTCTTAGACTGTCAACCTAAAATACCTCTCCTCATTATTAAAATATCCAAGGTATGAGCCAGTGGCTCTCAATCTGTGGGGTCATGACCCCTTAGTGGCCAAATTGATCTTTAAGGAGGGATCACTTAAGACCACTGGAAAACACAGATATTTACATTATAATTCATAACATTAGCAAGATTAAAGTTATGAAGTAGCAACAAAAATAATTTTATGGTTGTGGGTCAGCACACCATAAAGAACTGTATTAAAGGGTTGTAGCATTAGGAAGATTGAGAACCAATGGTGTGGACTGTGAAGGTCGGACTTGGAAATCTAGGTGGCTACCATGATGAATGTAAACATTTGCAGTATATGTTGACTCTGACAATTCCTTAAAATAACTTGGGGTATGGTACGATCATAAGAGAGGTCACAACTATGTCTGTGTCTTTGACAGTGATACTTGCAGAAGTCTGTGCTTTGTTATTAAAGCTTCTGCTTCGATGGATGTTCTAGTCTAAACCTCAACTATTTCCTATCTTGGCTCAGTAGATATAAGCACTGGGAACTTAAAAAGAAACTGAACTTGGCTGACATGTGACCTATGAAGGGCTATCTGACTGTTACCTAGCTCTGGTGACACCTGCCTGGCCCACCTTCTCTCCTCCCAGTTTCTGTCTATCTCTGAGGGGTTATTTTTGAAGTCGTTAAATATGCCAAGCTCTTCCCAAGCACAGGCCTGTATCCATGCTATTCCTGGGCCTGACAGGCTCTCTTGAGTTCCCTAGACCCTCTCCTCCCTTAGGACTCCTACCTACAGAGATTCCCAGCCCTCCTTTTTGGCCCATCCTGACACTCATTTCAATGAGCATTGCAATATATTCTTGCTGCTTTGGAGAGGATATGGTGGGAAGGGAAGCCAGGTGACAGCCATGAATATTCTTTCTAAAATCATCAGCACAAAGATTAGTGCCCAATAATGTTTGATGAATAGATCAAGGTAAGTAACTATTTTAAAAAACCTCATACTAGTAAAGTTTTTACACTAGAATTTTCTGAGCTGACTTAATGGATAAATAATAATTTATATTAACATATTAATGGTTTTATGTTCTTGCAGTTTAAGTTGCTTTCTGGGAATTTACTTAAGCAACAGGTTTGTTTTATAAACATGTTTTAACATAATTATAGCAACGATACACTTTAGTTCAGCCTCGAAGGAATAAACACATGTGAAACCATTGCTATTTGAGTCTATAACATTGACTTGAACAATTCCATAACCTCTCTGGGGTCCTACGTTAGCAATATCAAGTGTCTTAGAGAGTGATAGCTAAGGCTCTTTCTTCTCTGCAATCTATAAACTGTACTAAGATTAATTATCTTAAGTCACAGAAAATATTATCCAATATTTTTTCACTGAACATTTCTTGATGGCATCTACTACCTATACTTTATGTCTATTAATATTTTTGGAGACAAGGTCTCAGTATAATATTTAGGCTGGCCTCAAACTCACTATGTCATCCAATCTAGACTCAAACTTATAGTCTTCCCACCTCAGATTCTTGAGTGCTTGGGTTATAGGCATGTATCATCATGCTTAGTACCATTACTTTTTATTTTTAAGATGTATTTACTTATATTAATATCTATGTGTGTATGTGAGTGTGTGTGTGTGTGTGTGTGTGTGTGTGTATGCCCAGTTGTGCTGGTACCACCAGGGTGAGAAGCAGGTGTCACGTCCTCTGGAGTTAAGAGTCATACACTGTTGTGAGATGCCTCATGCGGGTACTGGGAATTGAACCTGGATCCTCTACATGAGCAATAAGTTTTCTTATCCACTGAACCATCTCTATAACTGCCAATTGCTTTTAATATAATTAATGTCTTCAAGGCCTGACTGGCCTTTAAAAATGTTTCTCAGTTACATTACTAAGACAGCATTAATCTAAAGTCGATATTTCATCTTCTCGTATTGCTATTTTAAGAAAAACACATAGCTGTTGACTTTTATAGTAAGAAAGAAGCAAGAGCAATTATTTCACCTTCCCTCTGACACACACAGTTTTGCATTGACTTCTGTTTTTAAAATAACAGTATTTTCACGCTGGCTCAACAGGTAAGAACAGCTGCCACAGAGTCTAAGGAGCCTAAGTTTGATTGCAGGGACCCAAATGGCTGGAGGAGAGAGCCAACTCCCAAGAGCTGTCCTCCAGCCTCCATACGTGCTCTGGGGAATACACCAACTAAAACACACTTGCACAGAGTGCAAGATCTCCAAGAGCTGTCCTCCAACCTCCATGTGTGCTCTGGGGAATACACCAACTAAAACACACTTGCACAGAGACACACACAGTAAGTAGATAAAATAATAAAAATAATAACAAGTCTTTTCATTGCTAAAAAAAAAATCCTTTCCAAAAAAACGTATAGACCTGAGAGTAACGACTGAATCCTTTCCTGTCCTTTTTTAATACATGTTTTTACTTAATTATTTTATTTATTTACATCACAAATGTTGCTGCCCCTCCTGGTGCCTCCCCTTCCAAGTTCTATACCTTATCCACCCTCCCCTTCACCTCTAAGAGGGTACTCTCCCTCATCCCCCTTCCCTGGGGCATCAAGTCTCTACAGGATTAGCAACATCCTCTCCAAGTGAGGTGAGGCAAGGCCTCTGCTACATAATACACCCAGGGCCTCAGACCAGCTTGTTCATGCTCTTTCGTTGGTGGCTTCGTTTCCGGGAGCTCCCAGGAATCTAGGTTAGTTGACATTGTTAGTCTTCGTATGGGGTTGCCATCCCCTTCAGCACCTTCAATCCTTCCCCTAGTTCTTCCATAAGGGTCCCACACCTCAATCTAATGGTTGGCTCTGAGTATATGCATCTGTCTCAGTCAGTTGCTGATAGAGTCTCTCAGAGGACAGCCATGCTAGGCTCCTGTCTGCAAGCATAATACAGCATCAGTAATAATGTAAGGCCCAAGTTGGGCCAGTCGCTGGATGGCCTTTTCAGTCTCTGTTCCATTTTGTCCCTACATTTCTTTTAGACAGAAACAATGCTGGGTCAAAATTTTTGAAGGTGGGTTGATACTCCCATCCTTCCATTGGAGGCCTTGTCTATCTGCTAGAGGTGGTCTCTTCAGGTTCTAGCTCCCCACTGTTGAGAATTTTGGCTAAAGTCACCCCCATTGAGTCCTGGGGCCTCTCACATCCCAGATCTCTAGGACTTTCTAGAGATTCCCCCAACCCCCCACCCAGCAGCTGTGTTTCCTGGCTCTCTAGGCTTCTCTCCTGTCTACCCCCATACCTGATCCTTTTTTTTTTTTTTTTAAACTTGAGATTTCAGAGCTCTTTGGGGCTGATTAGTTTCATTCTTGTGTATGTTTCTGTTTAACTTAATGTGTATGTTTTTATTTTATTTTAAAAGAGCTTCTTTTATTCACTCTCTATATTTAATTACATTTATAATGAGACAGGAAGAAAAATAAAGTTTCAAGAATGGGTAGTTGGGGCTGGAGAGGCAGGTCAGCAGTTAACATGACAGGTTGCTCTTACAAAGATGTAAGTCTCTACCCAGCAGCCACATCGGGCAGCTCACCTGCTGTAACTCCAGTTCCAACACCTACTTCTGGATGCCACAGGCACCTACACTCATGTGCACACATACTCCCATGCACTGATGATGATGATGAAAAACAATAAATTTAGAATAATAAAAATTAATCTTTCTAAGTAAAATGCTCCCAATAAGGTATATTGTTATATTATGGCTGGTGATATAGCAAATGGTAGCCAGCCTATCATACCAAAATAGTTATCACCAACACTGTGTTAAACAGAGAAAAGTTTAGAAATGGTGGCATGTGGTCCTCTGAGACTAGTCTTTCAATAAATCATCGAGGACAGTAGGGACAATCATGACAACCAACTTTATTCAAAACTCCGTATATTGTTCGAAGACTTGCAATCAATTTTTGTGTGGGTTTACACAAGAACAGCTAGTCTCACTAGGAACCAGACTTTGTGGATCTTACATTTCCCTGTATTCTTTTCATCTCCCCAAACATACTCTATCCTTCTTAAACAACAAACTGATGAATCCAGTAGCCATGGAAATCCCTTTAGCAGCTTAGCAGCCCACTAGAAAAAGACAAAACAGCTTTGGTTCCTAGACAAAACACTGTTTAACATGCATGAAAACGCCCCAGAGAAGCTCCATTTGTAAGGCTTGTCTTTACTTTGGTGATTCAATGCTTACTCCATGGGAAGAGTTGCATGACTGGCATATTTTTTTTACAATACATTTAGCAGCCTTCATTTAACATCATATTTAGTTGAGGCACAATTTGACGAGGCTACAAAGAACAGGCAGACACACAATGGAGAAAACGTAGGGAATTAGATATCCATAGGTGGCTTTGAAAACGTCCAGCATATTCCTGGACATCTCAGAGAACATAAGCCTTTTCAAGTTTAGGTGCAGGCTGAGAAAAGACCCAGGACAACCTATTTTCCTCACCGTTCACTGGGCCTGAGGATCCATGCCATGCCGGTAGGAAGTGAAGGTTAAGGAGTGGCAAGCTGCCAGCTTCAGTATTTAAGGGGCATGTGTAATGAATGGCTAACTTGGCTTGTCAAATTGACTGCATCTGGAATCACTAGAACACAAGCAAGGAGACTCCCCCTAAATACACACAAAAGGACATGGAGGAAGGAAACTCCCTTTGACCTACCTGTCCTCACTCTCCCTGACAAGTCCATCTATCCTGCTGTGGTGGCATTCCTTTGCCAATATTAGAAACTACTTTTTTCAGGCTTCTAATGAAAACTGAAGAGTAACAGTCCTCCGCTAGCACCAGATTGGGAGTGCTGAGATGACCAGCCTTGTAGACTGAGAAACTATCAGGTTCTCTGCCTTTTCCAAAAAAGACAGCCATTGTGTCGTACTTGGACTGAAGCCTTTAAGCCAATATAATAAATCCCCTTCTGATGTGCATCGTTCTAAAGGCACAGAACTGATAAGATAGACAAATAGGTAATAGATAAATTGATAGAAGATAGGTAGATAGATAGTTTACAAATGTAGATAGAGATATTTATCATTTCTGTTCCTTTTTTGACTGATAGTCTTTCAACACAGAGAACATCAGTAGCCAAAAGCTGGGAGGCTTATTTTGTCAAAGAATCTAATCATTAGCAGTTCACTAAACTAACCAAACAAAGTTTTGTAATTCTACTTAGGTGACTTTTGTTTACACAAAATAAATAATAACAAATGAATGAGGACTTTGAGCTCTGGTCTCCTGCACATGGATGCCAAGGTTTCTAGCTCCATGTGTTGAAGAGGCTGTCCAACCACCAGTGTACGTTTGGCACCTTTCAGCTCAGTAACTGTAGATAAGCAGGCTTGCCCTGGAGGTGTCTATTCTGTATTGGCTTAATTGTTTTGGTGCGCATACCATGCTATTTACATGCTACAGCTCTGAGGTGTGCCTTGCTATTCATGGCTGTGAGGCTTCCAGTTTTGTTCTTATTAGTTCAAAGATGCTTTGGCTGTTCAGGATCATTTTGTGCTTCCATGTGCATCTTAAGATTTAGGCGTGTCTTGTCTATTTCTATGAAAAATGCCTTTGGTATTTTTGTGGTGATTATATCAAATCTGTAATCACTTTGGCTATTATGGACAGATCAAAAATATTAATTCTTCCAACCCATGAACCTGAAAGGTTTTTCCTTTTTGTGTGTATGAGAGAGTCTTCTTTTTAAACAATTGGGGTTTTTTGTTTGTTTATTTGTTTTTGTTTTTTTTTAATTTTCATTATAGAAGTATTTTGCTTCCTTGGTTAAATTTATTTCTAGTTATTTTATATTTTATAATTATTATGAGAGTGCTTTCCTAATTATTTGTTTGTTTGTTTGTTTCTAGACATGCTTTCTCTATGTAGCCCTGGCTGTCCTGGAACTTGCTCTGTAGAACAGGCTGGCCTCGAACTCAGAAATCTGTCTGTTTCTGCCTTCTAAGTGCTGGGATTAAAGGCGTGTGCCACCACTGCCTGGCCTTAATTTATTTCTTAATCATCTCATTGTTAGTGTAAACAAAAGCTGATTTTATATGGTGATTTTGTATCCTGAGCCACTACTGAACTCATGTATCATTTCTGATAGTCTGGATTTTTCTATATGTGTTATATCATCTGCAAACATAGTTAACTTTACTTTCTCTTTTTCTATCTGTGGCTTTTAGATCCTCTTCTTGACTAACTGCTCTGTCTAAATTGCTGGCACTATGAATAGGAACAGAGAAAGTGAACATCTTTGTCTTACTCCAAATCTTAGAGGAAATGTAAGAAAATTAAATATATATAGACACATAGACTAGTAGTTAAGGTAGAAATAAGACATCTTAACACCAGCAAGAACACATTCTAACAGTAAAGAAATCGAAGCTATTAAGGATAAAGTTTTACATAGTGATAGGATCAATTCTCCACACACCGCACTGCAAAAATAAACAAACAAAAACAAAAGAGACATAAAGTAATGTTTAATGTGTGTATGCCTGGCAATAGAACATCAACCTAGGAGGAGAAATAGAGAATCTGGTATTATAGTTGGAGACTTCAAAACCCCTCTATCACAAGCAGATAATCAGCAGAAACCTAGCTGAACTAGAGCATGTCGATCAATTCGATGAAATCCATACTAGCACACTACTTAATTCAACCACAGAAGAATGCATGTGGTATTCACCATGACTGAGCAAGTAATCTGCCATAAAATATGCCTTAATGGTATTAAAAGGATAGAAATTAGATCTTATATGACCTCAAAGCCTTAGGATATCTAAAATTAAAAAGAGGATCCATAGTGAGTATTGACAAAAAAAGTGGAGAGATTAGAACCCTCATGAATCTCTGGAGGAAAGGGTAAGTGGTGTCATCATATTGAAATGCCATTTTGCAGGTCCTCAAAAGATAAACAGAACTATATTGAAATCTGGTATTGTCCTTGGTTATTGAAAACTTTGTCTACATATAATCTTCATGTAAATATCCATTGCAGAATTATTCATAAAAAGTATAAATATCGTCTGTATAATAGACAAATAGAATAAGATAAATCCAAGTAAAATGTCACATATACAAAGTGAGTCTTCAAATATGTTTTATTTTTATTATTATTATTGTTATTTCATGTGTATATATGTATATCAGTGCACCATGTATGTGCTAGAGACTGAGGAGACAAAAAAAAGGGCATTGAATCTCCTGGAAGTAGTTATAGATAGTTGCGAGCCAGCTGCAAGGTAGATGCTAGGAGGTGAGCTGGGTCCTCTACAAGAGCAGACAGGGCTCTTAGCCATTGAAGCATTGTTCCAGCCCCACAAATGAGTCTGATTCAACACTAGAAAGAAACAAACTATTGCATGTACACAGTGTGGATGAAGTTGAAAACAGTGTACCAAGTGAAAGAAACCAGTCATTGAAGGTCAAGTGTTCTGTGATTTCATCTGTTCGAAGTATACACAACAGACAATCAATAAAGACAGAAAGTACACTAGTGGTTTATAGGCACTGGGGACAAAGGGAGTGAATGTGCATGGCATAAAGTTTGAGAGGGAACAATGAAAATGTTTCACAATTAGGTTAGTATTTACATAACTCATCAAAAACCACAGGATTTGACTCTTAAGGAAGAATTATAAGGTATAGTAATTACATCTCAATAAAAATAACAAAAACATAGTACATGACTGAGTAAAGGAGTTCCTACAAAAAATTTCCCTCTAGTGCACAGCTCTTAGACATCTGAATTACTACACTGTTACCACGTAAAATTCAAGCCCAATTCTATTTGACTTTGCTATTCCTCCAGAGCAGGTCTGAAGACTGCATTTACCCAAGCACTAAGATTACAAGAATTTGCTCTGGACAGTTTGTTCCAAACTGTCAGAAACAGATGTGGAAGGTTTTGTGAGCCAAATGTGTCCCTTCAAAACATATTCACTATTACCCTAAGCACTGTTGCCTTGAAAGATACCTGTTTTGTAAAAAAAAAAAAAAAAAAAAAAAAAAAAAAAAAAAAAAA
>JADRCD010215881.1:0-35142 GCA_019843815.1 Montemys delectorum | reverse complement strand
AAAAAAAAAAAAAAAAAAAAAAAAAAAAAAAAAAAAAAAAAAAAAGCTTTAAAGAAGTAATTTAGTGAAATAAAATTAGGTGGGCCCTAATCCACAGTGACCACTCTTGAGTAAATACAAATTAAGACACAGACACAGATAAATGACCATACCAAGACACAAGGAAAAGAAGGCTTGCTGGCTAGTCTTATGTCAATTTGACATACAAGTTAGAGTTATTTGAAAGGAAGGAACCTCAATGGAGAAAATGACTCCATAAGATCTGGCTGTAGGACATGTTCTTAATTAGTGATTGATAGTGGAGGTCCCAGCCCATCGTGAGTGACTCCATCCCTGTTCTGGTGGTCCTCAGTTCTATAAGAAAGATGGAGCAAGGCATGAAAAGCAAGTCAAGTTAGCCTCACCCCTCCACAGCCTCTAAATCAGGTCCCTAGGTTCCTGCCCCATTTGAGTTCCTGTCCTGACTTCCTTCAATGTAGAAGTGTAAGCCAACTAAACCCTTTCCTCCTCAGCTTGCTCTTTGGTCATGCTGAAGAGAATACCAATACTAGCAATAGAAACCCAAGTGTGTGTGTGTGTGTGTGTGTGTGTGTGTGTGTATGTGTATGTATACACGTTTGTGTATCTGTGCAAGTGTGTGTACATATGAAGGTCAGAGGATAATCATGATAATTGTTCCAAAAATGTTTCAACCTTGGTTTTAGACAAAGTCTCTTACTGGGACCTGGCATGCCTATTTGGCTAGAGTCACTGGACAGACCCAGGGACCCATCTCCTGTTTCTGTCTCTTCGGGGCTAGGATGACAAGCATGTGACACGATGCCAGGTTTTGTTTGCTGGCTTTTTAAATATATATGTATATATATAAAATTTGCAAACAATTATGGCTATTTTTTTTTGTCCATTTTTAGGCCTTATCCACTATTCTAAGACTAGACTTTAATCTTAGAAGTCTAGTTTTTTGTTTGTTTGGTTGCTTGTTTGCTTGTTTGTTTGGTTGGTTGGTTGGTTGGTTGGTTGGTTGATTTTTTGGGACAGTGTTTCTCTTTGTAGTTCTGGCTGTCCTAGAACAGTCCTGTAGACCAGGCTAGACTCCAACTCAGAGACCCACCTGCTTCTACCTCCCAAGTGCTGGGATCAAAGGTGTGCACCACCACTGCCTGGCAAAGTCTAGTATCTTATTAGAGATAATTCATTTGAGTTTTAAAGAAATATTTAAATAATTAATTTGGATTATATTTCACCAAAGATATAAGAAAATGTCAAGCTGGCAAGATAGCTCAATGGGTAAGAGCACTGACTGCTCTTCTAAAGGTCCTGAGTTCAAATCCCAGCAACTACATGGTGGCTCACAACCACCCATAATGAGACCTGATGCCCTCTTCTGGTGTGTATGAAGTCAGCTACAGTGTACTTATGTATAATAATAAATAAATCTTTGGGCCGGAGCAAGCAGGGACTGAACGAGGGGACTGACCTGAGTGAGCTGGACCAACAGGGGTTGACTGGAGTAAGCAGAGGTCCTAAAAATTCAATTCCTAACAACCACATGAAGGCTCACAACCATCTGTACAGCTACAGTGTACTCACATTCACATACATAAAACAAATAAATAAATCTTTAAAAAGAGAAAATAAAATGCCATTGCTTGTATTTGCACTACTGACACAAGGTACGCACTATGCTATGTGCTGAATTACTCTACCTTACTGCACTGCTGAATTCTAATGCTGTTTTTTTAAGGTATACCCTTTATTCATAAGCAACATAGAATTATCAAATACATTTTACTGTCATCTTTAAAATGCAGAGATTTCAAGGTATATTATATTTGGGAAATGACTCAAGTAGCTTTCCATACCTTTGTATAGTTCTGAATGCCTTAAATATACCAGAATTAAATATTAATTATTTTGTCTTAAAGAATTCATGCCTGGTGCCATTTGAGGCAAGGGTCTTTGATAACTTTCTTGATTTCTCCCTTGCTAACCTTTATTAGATATTTTATTCCTTCTTCAGTTAATATTTCACATATATGTCTTTCAGAAAAAGTATTCCTTATGCTATCATGTATTCATATGCATCTCCAGTATCTCTCTCCAGCCACATCTCTTTTTCCACATTATCAGTTAGGATTTTTCCTTTACTTCTTAGGTTTTCCATTTTCTTTGTTTTTCTAAAGGCTCAGTTTTAAAATCACTCCTTTCTCCTACGATCTCTACTGTTTCCTTCAGATACTTTCTACACACTTCATAAGAACCATTCTGAATTAACTCTTGAAATGCAGAAAGGCAATCAATTTTACTACAAAAGACATACTGACCACATTGCAAAATTCCTGATATGTAGTGTTTAGTTTTTATTACGTTAACATTTATTATTTAATTTTTAAAATTGGGCTGTGTGTGTACAGTGTGTGTGTGTGTGTGTGTGTGTGTGTGTGTGTGTGTGTGTGTGTGAATGATCCTGGTGCATTCCTCAAGTTTTCATACCAATTTGCACTCCTGTCTTAAATTAAGGAAAATTCCCATTTCTCCACATGCTCACCAACAGCTGCCATTGGTAGATTTCTAGGTTTCATATTGTGAAATGTCTCTGTCATTTTAATTTGCATTCTCCAGAGTCCCGGCAGATCTGAACAACTCTTAGAATGCTTGTTGGGTTTCTGCCTGTGAACTCCCTGTTTGCAGGGATTATCATTTTCCATTGAAGCTGTTTTCTTTTCAGTGTGCAAGAACTTATTTAAGGGACCTACAGATCTTGTGGTTATTTTTTAAATTAGTGTGCAACCACCACTATCAGACACAAATTTATAATTTTCATGTAGCTATACTTATTGATCTTTCTATTACAGTCTATTCTTGCTCATGTGTCACCAAAAAAAATGTTCCCTTGGTATCTAAGAAAATTACTTAACAGTTTTGCTCTTTCAGATTTCAAATATCTTCATCCACTTTTTAAAAAGAAAATGTTGTAGAAAGCAAAAGAAGGTGGAAGAATGAATAAAACCATCACACCTGTCTGTTAGCTGTCAGAGATGGTATGCCTGGTGCATGAAAGGGCTGTGGATGGGATGTCTAATCCCCTAGCCAAATCATGTCAGCAAAATACTATGACAGATTACGTGCTCTATTTAGTTCAAAGTTTCTAAATAGATATAAGAATTTTCTCCTTGAAGTCTAGTACATGGCATACATGCCAAAATCTGCCAGTATCCCTACATCACAGAGAAATAAAGCAAAATCAAATCTTTAATGGATACTGTTTTCCTATGAGCTGGAGGGAGCTGTGCTGAGCTGGTCAATAGAGAAGGGCAGGAAACATAAATGTGTTTTCTTTTGAGTCAGCTAACACGTAGTTTTATTACGTTTTTTAAAGTCAAGCAAATTCCCAAATTGAAGATGACATTCAAATATGTATGTTCAAATACAATCCAAGATCAGAAATAATTGTTTCCCTGGGATAGATAACATGGTTGAGCCTTTCTATTGTTTTTCCATAGAAAGGAGCAGGGAGGGGTGTTCTACCATGTAAGAATCTGCTAATGCAGCTTCTTTCCACATATGTGTGTGGAAGCAGGCTTACTTAATAGGAACTTAATAAGTCTTTTGTGTTTAGCTGAAAAATATCTCAATAATAAAACTGGATTTCCTTCATCAAACCAGGCTCTGTGTTTAACTTTTGCACAGCCCTGTGTCATTCTGGCCTCTTAACTAGTGACTCCTCCAAACTGTTCTTCTGAAGACCTTTCACTTTTCAGTACCCGTTTTCATCATGCCCATGGAGCCACAGATATCCTGGAGCTTCGCCAGACCACCATGATGCAGAAGCAGAACAAACCCAGCACTGTGCTCAGTAGTAAACAGTCACTGTAACAGAAAATCTTGCTGAAAAACTAGAGCTCATGCTAAATGATTTTACTACAATTATAAAGGACTTTTTTTTTTTTTTGAGTTTATGTCTCATGTAGCCCAGGCTGTCCTCACACTTATCACACCAGTTTGGTTTTATGCAGTGTTGTGGATCCTACCTAACCCAGGCTTTGCACACGCTGGCCAAACACTCTATTGACTAAGCAACAACACCAGCTCTCATTAAAACACTTTTTAAAGATATTTATGTCCTTGAGTGTTTTCACCTATCAAAGTTAAGACAAAATAAGAAGAGGGAAGAATGAAAACACAGTTCTCTCAGGGAGCCTATAAGAGAAAGTCAGAGTTGTGGTATTAGCTTTCAAGGGCTGCTTGACGAGTTATAATGAGCAAACTGTGAGAAAACAACGTCTAGACTCAATGGCTAAAGTCATTAGCATGGATGCTCTAGGAAAGCACTGACTAGTTTTACTTTGCCAGCTTATGCAAATGAGGTAATTGCGTTGTTTATTCTTCTAGAAGAGAGAGGAAGAGGAAGAAGAACAAACACATGAAGGCGGTATACTTTTTAATAGGTTTGACTGCATGAAACTGAAACAGAATCTGGCTGTTTTTAGAAGGTCCTGGTAATGTTCCTCTTGAAGTCAAATCAGAGTCCCACCAAGGGCATCTGCATCAGGAGGTCCCATACCAAGTCACCAGAACAGTCAGGGCACTGGACAGAATGACTTGTGAGTGGCCTCTTCTGAAGCCATGCTACAAAATGTGCCCTGTTGCTTAACCTCAGGAAGGATTTATTTTCTAAAGACTGGCATTCTTCCGAAAATAAGTTTAGCCTAGTGTGATGAAAGAATATGCAGATAAAATATAGCAAATCATTCTGGAGAAATGAACTTGAAATGAACCCAGACATTGGACAGGCTTGAGCTACATATTGATTGACTAGAAGTATATCAAACCTGTTCTCTATGGAGCTCTAAAATGCCCTAATTTAACTCCAAGAATCCCTTTGATAATTCTCTCATGAGAAAATTAGATGAAAGCCTGGTCTAGGCATGATTAAGAGATTTGTGGGTTTCATACACCAACAGAAAGCTTCGGATTTTAGATTTATAATAATTGTTTATAAGACTAAGTCCCCAATCGCTGACTGGACTATTGAGATATGTTAAAAGATTCTTCAAGACTCTATAAGGAGTCCTGTAGTTATTTAATACATATTTTACTTTAGACCTCTGTAGATGTGATCTACATACAATGTAACACACTTATTTACAGGTGTTAACCTGGCCAATCTCAATGACAAACAGCTTTAAGACCTGATACTGTGCTGTCGCTGTCAGGTGAAGCACAGATTTTAAAGTATTTGCTTTGACAGATCTTTGCATATAATTGAACCTCTTATAAATGTAATTATTAAGTTTTACAAATTAGGTAGTTTTGCATTCACATTACTATTCAGGGTCATGGCTGTCTTATGACATTGCATTATGCATTTTCTATCAGTCACAATAGTTTTATGATGTGACTGGATTCATTAGGCTAGTTAGAATGCAGCAGTGCCACCATCAGTGATAACATTAACTTTCCAACTCAATAGACAAGACAGAATCCACTTGACTCGTTTGAAATTTTATGTGACTGTTTGATATAGATGCCAAAAGATTTTGAATGATGTCAGTTGTCTCCTATGTTATGAGATAAATTTTGTATGATATATTCACCCTTTATCAATGTCTCTGAAATTTCAACACTAGCTCGATGGTGAAGACAGAAGTTAAAAAACATTCCTGAGTAAATGTAGGAAGACAATCTACTTGCCTTTGGAGGTTTCTGCAACAGTTGCATTGTCAAGGAGTCAGAGAATGCAAAATAGGTGCGTTCAAAGTTGCAACTTGCTCATATTTCATAATTAAGATTTTCCTCCCTGCTGTACAAAGAAAGCAAATATAAAATCACTTAGATGGGGGGGGGAGGATAACTTAGATGTCAAAACTAACAAAGACTAGGTATGCTGTTAATTATTATGGATATGATCATCCTTGCTCTCAAACCAGCACTTTGTCAAAACAGACTATGTTGTCTGGCTTTAAAAAAAAAAGTTTAAACTGTTATAAATGTGAAGTCATGAAATAGGTTAACACCAAGTTCTATCTCTTGATTGGTCCCTAGATCTACATTCTGTAGAAGATAATATTTGAAAAAAAAATCCACTATTATTTAGAAGTTTAAAAAAATTTCTGCGCCAAATTAACAGATAAAGCTCATTGGCTTTCAAGTAGTACAAGTATTAATATGGTTCCTCCAGCATCCCTAAGTTCTGTTAGCTTGCCTTGATTTTTAGGCTCTCAGGGTGAAAGATCTAGTTCTTACTTTGAAAATTGGCAGTGAGCTCCAAAATTGGTACTGTCCAACAGACGCAACAGACACAAAAGGTATGGGAGCGGTTACCAAAATTCTGAGAATTCACGCTAACACTTGGTGACCTCTGTCTACATCTCTTCTGATCTTCTGTCCATTTGAATTCCCTGCTTGGGAGCAGACACACTCCTACCCTGATCACACGGATCTGAGTTTCAAACTCACTATGTGAACAGGCAGCCTCCCCGACCCTCTAACCCCCAGGCATGATTAAGTCAGTCATTTAGGAAATCTTTTTATTCAGACTTTCTCAAAAACAAGGTTCTCTGCTAAGCAAGGAAGCAGAAGTGTGAGCAATGCTGCCTTTAAATGAGACACAGTTTAGGGGAAAGCAGGCAGAGAGTAGGTACACTTGGGTATTTCTTCTAACTCAGCTTTAGCTCTTAATATTCCTTGTGTACTTTAACCTTGAATTTTCCTTCAAAGCATTCCCCCATTCCCTTATTGTGAATCTTTCCTCCCCCCAACTTCAGTTTTTCTCAGCATTTCTTTAAGGGATTAAAACCTTATCCACCGTGGTCAGTTATCAAAAGCTTTGAAGCCTTTGTTGTTGCCGGGCTGTTTATATTGTAATCTCGTCTCCATTTCAGCCAGCCTCTTCAGACTTAAATATTAGAGAGGAAAATGCTTCTCTATTCATTCTCAAGTTACTGGCCCCATCTCTCTGCTGATTTTCATGCTTTTCACCTAGTCATGGGAGGGGGTTGGCACCACAGTAGTTCTAGAAAGCAGGTCCTTCCAGGGACTATTGTTTAACAGAGATAGAATTCCATTCACCTCGAGCTTGCAACCACTCTGTACAGAACTGGTCTTTCAGAGTCACAGCTTGCCCAATCTGAAAAGGAAAAAAATCCAGGCCTCTTTATCCTCCCAGAATTTAACTCTTTCAAGAAAACTATATGAAAACCCAATGCAAAATGGTTTTAATCAGAATTATAGGGCAGAACTCCAAAAATACTTTACTAACCAAAAATACCAGTTGTGTGATTCCTGGAATAGTAATTATACCTCTCTCTCTATTCTCTATTCTATTCTCTTTCTTTTGAAATGTGTTTGAGGCCATAGGATTCTGGGGGAGGCAAGAGGTCAAGAGTCACTGAGGCCAAAGGAAGAAATCCAGAGTAAGGGTAGAAAAATTCAGAGTGCGGCTGCTGGCCATTTCTTGAGCAACATGTTCTTAATATTTGTGAGGTCTGCAACCTAGACTTGCTCAGTTCCTGGCCTCAAAGCCTCCAGCCTGACTCATCAGATCCCTAGATTTTGCTACATGGTGGAAACACACACACACACACACACACCCCACAAATTGATTCGTTGGAGATCTTTGCTCTTTCTCCAGCCTACTCTTAAATCCAGAATGTCACACATTAGACTAGTCACCAGACATCCTTATATCTTATTTCTTCCTGCCTTTGGATTCCTAAGGACTCAGATAAAAGATTATCTGAAATACTTGTACCTCCATCTCCACCAAACAAATTTATACTTATAGCCTAAGCCCCATCTAAAGTATGTCTAATAGCTCTAATTAGTTGTTTCCTCATAGCACTTTCTCTATAGATCTTCCTCATAGACAGAATGCCCCCTGTGATGGTTAATATTGATAGTCAGCTTCATAGGCTCTAGAATTATGCAGGAGGTAAGTTTTCAGACACACTAGTGAGGAATTCTTTGGATGAGGTTAGCCTCTGGCCAAGCCTGTGAGGGATAGTTGGATGAGGTTAATTAAGGAGATGGCTATTCCCTGGGTTTGGGTCATGGCCTATAGAGAAAGGAGGAAACTGGATGAGCATTTGTTGTTCATGGCTTCCTAGCTGCCATGAACCATGTGAGCTACCATGTGACCAGCTGGGATGGACTGCACCCTTGAACTGTGAGGCCAAATAAGCCCTTTTTCCTTGAAGTTGCTTGTATCACAGTCGAAAAGTAATTAGTCTCCATTCTTCTACAGCCAAAGAGGCACACACCCTTATTCTTGGAATACACAAGTATTCTGTGCCATATGGCCAGGGGCTTTGCAGAAGTAAGAAAGGTTACAGACCGTATAGAAGAGAGAGTAAACTGGATTATCTGCTGAGGGATATACCAAGTCATATATGCCTTTAGAAGCAGAAAACTTTCTCTAGCCAGAGTCAGGGAAATATTGCAGACTGTGAGATGGTAAACAGGAGGATTCCACCCCCATGGCTACCCTAAGGTAGAACTTACAGCCTGAAACAGACAAAGAGATGAGACTGAGAACCAACCAACAAGCTCACGACACTACACTTGGGCCTCAAAAGAGAATTGATTTCTGACCAGGGGTTTCCACCCGCCTGATGTGTACACACTACACAAACATTCATCCAAAAGAACACCAGGGGACATTTAAACCGTTGCGATAGAAACCAGGCATGGTAGAGCATGCCTTGCATACCAGCAATCAGGAGGTAGAGGCAGGAAAATCACATATGTGAGGCTAGGCTGAGCTACCTAATGAGATCCTATCTTTAAAATGATAATGATCATCATGATAAACTGATAAAAATGGATGGAAACTTGTTTAAGCAGTTTGAATGGCCAGAAATCTCTGCCAGAATTTGAGATAAAGCAGACACTCAGGTTCTCTGAACAGAACAGGGAAGTAGAGAAAATCATAGACATGTTGAAAAACCAGGAAGGGAGAAGTGCAGTGGGTGAATGGTGGTGAAGACAATAGAGATAAGGTTCTCTAAATAATCACAGAACAGTCTCTTGCAAGGAACTAAAGTGTGTGTCTGTATGACTATGTGTCTGTCTATGTGTCTGTCTGCCTGGTGCTGGCATTTTGGAAACAATCTGTCAAGATTAAGAGACTCAGAACACCTGTGTTGGAGTAGAATTAAAAAAAAAAAATTAAAGTTTGGTATTTTATTGCAGAAGAAAGAAATGATGAGCCGAGACACAAATCAACCTGAGCTTTTCACCGTCGTAAAACAAGGAGACATTATCAGAGGGATCACGTTTGTGAAGAAAGCAATGGCCCAGGGAAAATGAATTGGCAGAAAGTGCACAGCCTACAGAACTTTCCCCCTCACAGAGGTTATTGGAGGCAGAGACATACTGTCTCCACTATGGATCATGGGAGAAATTACTTAAGTCCATAGACATTTTTGTTATGATGCACTGTTACTTATGTTTTATAAGATGATGCAAATCATCTCTTCATTGGCAGTTTGAAATGACTTCCTCACTGATTAAAAAGAAAGTTAAACTTTCTTTGGATGATCCCAAATAATGTAAATATTTTTTGGAGAGGTTTGCCAAAGGGTTGAGAACCACTGGCCTAGAACACTCCCAACCCCTTCAGTTAGCTTTGTGACCTAACCTCATGGTGCTTGCAGGTTTATCTGTAGCAAGGTTTCCAAACTGACATTGGGGCCAGGACAATGGTCTTGCAGGGTATGCTATAGTGATATATACCCTCTTGGAGGAAGGATGGAAAACTCATCAGACTCAAGAAGCCCAGAAAGCTGCGTGTCCATAAGGCTCCTCCTCAACGACAGAGAAGCAGTTACAATTGCTCAAGAGAAGAGACTCTCCAACCTGGGTGAGCTGCCTGCAGTTTTGACAGGGATTTCTAGAGATGCTACTGTCTGTCGTCCTCGCCCATTTTGGGGTGGGCTTTCCTGTGACTTAGCTCCTTTGAGTCTTCCTGTGAGTAGCTCCCATAACCTTAAGGGTTCACACATTGTTCCCCTGAGTTTGTCTCTAGTGCTGTCTGGAGTGAAGAGACATTTATCTTCCAGGGAAAAGCCACACAGTATCGGTGCAGTCATGTGCATCACGGGGTCTCTAAACGGGATCACACTTCCCCTGCTACAGGCCAGCAACATGCTCTCTGTCTAGTTGTGACATATCTCTATGCACTGACGAATGACCCTGGGATCAGCCCTCCCTGAGAATCGCCAGTTCATAGCCCTTGACAGTCTCAAACTTGACTCAGTCAACCTACAAAGAACTTTCCAGGTTAGCATGTATACTTTCTTTCTCGTTTACACGTATGGAAGGTATATGGATTCCCTCTTCTCTCTTTAGGACTCTGTTCAGCAGTTTGAGGTAGCTGGACACAGCATGCACCACCGTCACAGCTTGATGCCCTATGTAGGGAAGTGGAAATCCGTGTCTTCCATAAACCCTTAAGGTGCAGGAGGTTAGCCTCAGTTGCTGGGCCTTTCACTAGCCTGTTTCTATTACCTGGTATGTGTAGGTGCAGGCCAAAGAGTCTTGAATAACAAATACTGGGGCTGTGCAAACATTAGTCAACAACCTCTAGTGTTGCTCTTAAAAAAAAAAAAAAAAACATTTTCTAATACAGTTAATAAGCAGTAAAAGTTCAAACAAATAACCTTGGGGAAAACCTGGCACAGCGCGTGTCAAAAACAAACCATGGCTTCAACTTAATTCTCTCTGTGCTTTTGACCTTCATGAATCTTCTTAGCTTAATTCGTTTTGTACTTAAAACCTGTATTTTATCAGTTTGGCAGTTTTTTGTTTGTGGTCCGTTAACACAAGAAAGGTCATGTCATTAGATAAAGCCCGGTGGCAGGATAAATACAGTAGTTTGCCAATGGGAAACATAAGAAAAGTGACTTCATTTTTTATGTTGTCCCATAACGTTTACCTTGGGGTTGCTTTTAAATGTTATCATTCAAAATTGAAATGTATGTGTAAAATGAATGCAGCAAAGTACACGGAAGAAACCAATTACTTAGAACTCTGAATCCAAAGTCACGGTCATTTTGTACAAATAAAAATTAGAACGATGTTTAAAATACTGTACTTTGGGTTTAAAGACCTACTAAATGAAGCTGCTGCTACAGATTATAGACAGTAGATATTGTGTGTTCCCTCCTGGCTTTAAAAAAAAAAAATTATGAGAAAGAGAAAGACAAAGAGAGAGGAGGTACAGGCGCATGTGCATTTGTGTGTGTGTGTGTGTGTGTGTGTGTGTGTGTGTGTGTGTGTGCGTGTGCGTGTGTGCGTGTGTGTGTGTGTGTGTGTATATGTCCATACATAAGGAGACCAGGGTGGGTATCCTGCACTACCACTCTCTGTCTTATTTCCCTGGGACAGGGTCTCTCACTAAAGTGGAGTTAGCATGGTAGTTTCTAAGCAATCAACTGTGGATAACTCCTCAGCTAGCAGGCGGGGTTTGTGACCCCCACCCAACTCTGCAATGCTGCTCTTCTGAAGGTCATGTATAGGCAACTGCAGTTTCAAGTTCGTTGGTGCACATAAGGGCAGAAGTTTGTCTCTTTGTCTGTCTGTTTTACTTTGGTCCTCCTTGATCTCTGGCTCTTTCCCTTGAACTTCTAGTTCTCCTGCTTCCCTCTTCCAGGTGCTAGGATTACAGCAGTCACCAGCAGGCCTGGTTTAATGCCGTACTGGGTATTGAACCCAGGGCTTTCTGTTTACTAAGCAAGCACCCTACCAACTGAACCACATCTAGCCAAGATAACTTTATTTTTTTTGTTCTTTCACAGTGTCATATATGTATATAACATATTGATCATGTACATAAACATTTTGACCATGTTTACCCCTACCATGGTCTCTTATCCCTGCTCACTGAACCTCTTCTTCCTAACAAATTCTCTTCCTGTGTTCATGTCATGTGTGTGTATGTGTGGGTGTGTGGGTGTTAGTGTGTGTATGTATATGTGTGTGTGTGTGAGTATGTGTGAGTGTTTGTGTATGTGTGACTGTATATGAGTGTGTGTACATGCATGTATGGCTGTGTGTATATGTGTGTGTTTGAGTGTATATGTGTATGTGTGTGAGTATGTGTGTGAATGTGAGTGAGTGTATGTGTATATGTATGTGGGTATGAGTGCTAATGTATGTGTGTGAGTGTATCTGTGTGAGTGTATGTACGATTGTGTGTGAAAGTATGTACATGTGTGAGTTTGAGCATATGTGTGAGTGTGTATGTGTGTTAATGAATGTGTGTGAATATGTGTATGTTTATGAGTTTGTGTATAGGAATGTATGTGTGTGAATGTATGAGTATATGTGTAACTGTGTATATGTATGTGAGTGTGTGTGAGTGTATGTGTGTATTTGTGTGTGTAAGTATGTGTGTGCGAGTGTGTGTGTGCATGAATGAGTTTATTGTTAGCATGTATATGAGTGTGTGTATATGAGTGTAATGTGTAAGTTTATTGTTAGCATGTATATAAATGCATGTGTATGAGTGTATGCAAGTATATATGAGTGTGTATGTATGTGAGTGTGTAGGCTCCTACTGAGCCTAGTAAGGGTTACTTGTATACGAATGGATTAGGTTCCAGTCTCCATGCACCCTGGAGCTAACTCTGTGGCACAGCCCTCCCATACCCAAATCCCACCTGGAAAGAGCTGGTCTCCAGGACTGCTGTTACTCCTAAGTTCATAGGTGAAACCACCATTATTGCTTCAATAACTGGCCAAAGAAAGACCTGCCAGGAGCCCACCATGGCACAGGAGCCTTGAAGCAGCCTGGGACAGGATCCTCCCAGTTTCCATCTGTGCTCTAGAGCTAACCCTGTGCTACAGCTCTCCATACCCAAATTCTTCCCTGAAAGAGCTGGTCTACCAGGTGTGCTGACACACCTAAAATCACGGGCTCACAGGCTCATGGGAGGGACAAGCTCCAGTCCGAGACAGCAAGACCAGCTAACACCAGAGATAACCAGATGGCAAGAGGAATGCAAAAGAACTTAAGCAACAGAAACCAAGGCTACCTTGCATCATCAGAACCCAGTTCTCCCATCACAGCAAGTGCAGAATACTCCAACACAAGGGAAAGCAACATTCTGATTTAAAATCACATCTCATGATGATGATAGACGATGTTAAGAAGGACATGAATAGCCGAGCAGTAATGGCACACGCCTTTAATCCCAGCACTTGGGAGGCAGAGGCAGGAGGATTTCTGAGTTCAAGGCCAGCCTGGGCTACAGAGTGAGTTCCAGGACAGTCAGGGCTACACAGAGAAACCCTGTCTCAAAAAACAAAAAACAAAAAAGAAAGAAAGAAAGAAAGAAAGAAAGAAAGAAAGAAAGAAAGAAAGAAAGATAGAAGAACACAGGTAAACAGCTAGAAGCCCTTAAAGAAGAAACATAAAAATCCATTAAAGAATTGCAGGAAAACACAATGAAACAAGTAAAGGAATTTAACAAAACCATCCAGGATCGAAAAACAGAAATAAAAACGATAAACAAATCACAAAGGGAAACATTCGTGGAGATAGAAAACCTAGAAAAGAGATCAGGAGTCAAAGATGCAAGCACCACTAACAGAAAACAAGAGATAGAAGAAAGAATCTATCTATAGATATTTTCTAAAGACTCTATCTATAGTACAGAAGATACTATAGAAAACATTGACACAACAGTCAAAGAAAATGCAAAAGGCAAAAGGCTCCTAACTCAAAACATTCACGAAATCCAGGACTCAATGAGAAGACCAAAACTAAGGATAATAGGTATATATGAGAGCAAAGATTTCCAACTCAAAAAGCCAGTAAACATCTTCAACAAAATTGGAAAACCTGGATGAAATGGATAATTTTCTACACAGATACCAGTACCAAGGTTAAATCAGGACCAGATAAATGATCTAAACAGTCCCATAACCCCTAAAGGAAAATAGAAGTAGTCATTAAAAGTCTCCCAACCACAACAAAAAACAAAAACAAAAACAAAAACAAAAACAAAAACAAAAGCCAAGAAACACATGGTTTAAGTGTAGAATTCTATCAGACCTTCAAAGAAGACCTAATATCAATACTCTTTAAAATATTCTACAAAATAGAAACAGAAGGTACATTAATCAATTTGTTCTAAGAAGCCACAATTACTCTGATATATAAACCACACAAAAACCCAACAAAGAAAGAAAACTTCAGACCAATTTCCCATATGAATATCGATGTAAAAATACTCAATAAAATTCTTGCAAACCAAATCCAAGAACATATCAAAACAATCATTCACTACAATCAAGTAGGCTTCATCTCAGGAATGCAGGGATGGTTCAATATGCTGAAATCCATCAGTGTAATCCACTACCTAAACAAACTCAAAGAAAAAACCATATGATCATCTCTTTAGATACTGTTTTTGCATTTGACAAAATCCAACATCCCTTCATGGTAAAAAGTGTTGGAAAGATCAGGAATTCAAGGCCCATATCTAAACACAGTAAAAGCAATATATAGCAAACCAGTAGCCAACATCAAACTAAATGGAGAGAAACTTAAAGCAATCCCACTAAACTCAGGAACTAGACAAGGCTGCCCACTCTCTCCCTACCTATACAATATAGTGCTCAAACTCCTGGTCAGAGAAATTAGACAACAAAAGGAAGTCAAAGGTATACAAATTGGAAAGGAAAGAGTCAAAATATCACTATTTGCAGATGATAGTATACTTAAATAACCCCAAAAATTCTACCAGAGAACTGCTACAGCTGATAAACAACTTCAGCAAAGTGGCAGGATATAAAATTAACTCAAACAAACCAGTAGCCTTCCTATACTCAAAGGTTAAACAGGCTGAGAAAGAAATTAGAGAAATGACACCCTTCACAATAGCCACAAATAATATAAAATATCTTAGTATGACTCTAACCAAGCAAGTGAAAGATCTGTACGGCAAGAACTTCAAGTCTCTGAAGAAAGAAACTGAAGAAGATTTCAGAAGATGGAAAGATTTTCCGTGTTCATGGATTGGCAGGATGAATATAGTAAAATTGTCAATCTTGCTGAAAGCAATCTACAGATTCAATGCAATCCCCATCAAAATTCCAACTCACTTCTTCATAGTTAGAAAGAGTAATTTGCAAATTCATTTGGAATAACCACAAAGCCAGAATAATGAAAACTATTCTCATCAATAAAAGAACTTCTGATGGAATCATCATCTCTGACTTCAACTGTGTTACAGAGCAGTAGTGATAAAAACTGTATGGTATTGGTACAGTGACAGGCAGGTAGACTAATGGAATAGAACTGAAGACCCAGAAATGAACCCACACACCCATAGTCACTTGATCTTTGACAAAGGAGCTAAAACCATCCAGTGGGTAAAAGACAGCCTTTTCAACAAATGCTGCTGGTTCAACTGGCACTCGGTATGTATAAGAATGCAGATTGAGGGCTGCTGTCCAGAGCAGACCTTGGGTGCAAGCTCTGCAGCCAGTCTCACAACACCCAGAGGAACCTCCACTTTCAGGCACTCTGACACACCCAGGATCAGAGGTGAGGAGAAACCAACATCTTTGCAGCCAGTCCCACAACACCCAGAGGAAGATCCACTCCCAGGCACTCTGACACACCCAGGATCAGAGGTGAGAAGGAACCAACATCTGTCCCAACACTGGGAGTAACTGGGACCAGCAAGAACAGGCACACAGGAACTCCACCAGCCTAGTGTCTCGGGTTCCTTCCGGTCTGTCTGGGCTGGTGTCCAGAGCAGATCTTGGACACAACTCTACAGCCAGTCCCACAACACCCAGAGGAAGCTCCACTCCCAGGTGACCTAACAAGCCCAGGATCACAGGATCACAGAATCACAGGATCACAGACACAGCTTGACTTTGAGGAGTTCTGACACAACCAGGATCACTGCAAGGGCAGGCTTCAGTTAGCAAGGGCAGGTAGCACTAGAGATATTCAGATGGTGGGGGGCAAGCATAAGAAAATAAACAACACAAACCAAGGTCACTTGGCATCATCAGAACCCAATTCTCCCACCATAGCAAGTCCTGGACACAACATTACACCAGAAAAGCAAGATTCAGATATAAAATCACTTCTCATGGTGATGATACAGGACTTTAAGAAAGACATAAATAGCACCCACAAAGAAATACAAGAGAACACAGGCAAACAGCTAGAAGCCCTTCAAGAGGAAACACAAAACTCCCTTAAAGATCTTCAGGAAAACACAATCAAACAGGTGAAGGAAATGAGCAAAACCATCCAGAATCTAAAAATGGAAATAGAAACAATAAAGAAAACAGAAAGAGATACAACCCTGGCCATACAAAACCTAGGAAAGAAATCAGGAATCATAGATGCAAACATCACCAACAGAATACAAGAGATAGAAGAGAGAATCTCAGGGGCAGAAGACAACATAGAAAACATTGACACAACAGTCAAAGAAAATGGAAAAAGCAAAAAGCTCCTAACCTGAAACATCCAGGAAATCCAGGAAGCAATGAGAAGACCAAACCTAAGGATAATAGGTATAGAAGAGAGTGAAGATTCCCAATGTAATGGGCCAGCAAATATCTTCAACAAAATTATAGAAGAAAACTTCCCTAATCTAAAGAAAGAGATGCCCATGAACATACAAGAAGCCTACAGAACCCCAAATAGACTGGACCAGAAAAGAAATTCCTCCCGACACATAATAATAAAAACACCAAATGCACTAAACAAAGAAAGAATTTTAAAAGCACTAAGGGAAAAAGGTCAAGTAACATATAAAGGCAGGCCTATCAGAATTACACCAGACTTCTCACCAGAGACTATGAAAGCTAGAAGATCCTGGGCAGATGTCATACAGACCCTACAAGAACACAAAGGCCAGCCCAGGCTACTCTACCCAGCAAAACTCTCAATTACCATAGATGGAGAAAACAAGATATTCCATGACAAAACAAAATTTACACAATATCTTTCCACAAATCCAGTCCTACAAAGGATAATAGATGGAAAACATTAACATAAGAAGCAAAACTACACCCTAGAAGAAGCAAGAAAGTAATCTTTCAACAAATCCACACAAATCTAATTCCACCTCTTACAACAAAAACAACAGGAAGTGCCAGGCGGTGGTGGCACACACCTTTAATCTCAGCACTTGGGAGGCAGAGGCAGGCGGATTTCTGAGTTCGAGGCCAGCCTGGTCTACAGAGTGAGGTCCAGGACAGCCAGGGCTACACAGAGAAACCCTGTCTCGAAAAACCAAAAAAAAAAAAAAAAACAGGAAGTGATTTTTCTTAATATCTTAAGATGAAAATTAATATTACCAACATATCCTAAGCAACTGAAATCCAATAATATGAGGAATTAGAAATTTGTTGATTGTCATCCAATGGTTTCTCTAATTTGGTAATTGGAGAAATAAGTTCAATATTGTACAATCTATATATACTTTCAGCTTGTTTGTTCATGACAGTGTCTTGCTGTGTACAACATAAGGGTCTTGAAATCTTGCTTCTCCTATCTCAGCCTCTCTATTAGTAGTATTGTTTGTTTCATGTTTTTACAACATACTATGGTTTTCAGAACAGCTTATATATTTCAAAAGTATTTATATACCCAAAAGGAACAGAGATAATTAACTAGGGAGGTTGCTTGTAAGAGAACAACAAAGAGTGAGACTGAATGCTTTGCTTGAGGTTTGTAACTCTTGTATCAAATTTGAAGAAGAGGACTTTATAAGTTATTCTTTCTTTGAGATGAATGCTTTTCCAAATTATCACAACTAATGAACCAAATTTCTTACCCTCACTCAATGTCTGTGCCACCCTCCAAGCAGAACCATTGTTCATTGAAACAGTTGGTGAATGACTTTATCGATAGACCATCTTAATACACACACCATTTCTTAAATGAATGTAACCTGTTCTCTGTGGGTTGAGAATGAAGACAATCACTCAAGTCAAATAGCTTTGACCATAGCAGGAAGTCTGTATCCAAAAATCGAGCCTACAATTTATTTCTTGGTGCAGCAGAACTATCAACTCTCAGCTTAGCTACGATGGAGGTAAAATCCTTTAGTGATGTGAGGGTCATTGAAGTATAGCCTTATTACAATGAAATCCAATGTCTAAAAATTGTTCTTATTTTGGGCTTGTACCACAGTAAAAGCCAAGATTTTAAACTCTACTAAATACAAAACAAATAAAAAGACTTTATATATTTATGTTCATTTAGGAAAATACCAGTAGTGATGTATTATTTTGAAGTATACAGTTAATATGTTTAGAGTTATTTAAAACTTATATTGAGAAAAATGTATTTTCACTATTGCTGTAGATGAGTATCTACATAAGATTGATAAATTGATTGTTGTTTTATATCAAACAACTTTTATAATACTTATTTGTATTGTTATAATATCTTATAAACTTTAAGGAATATGACAAAAAAGATAATGTTAACAAATTCAGATAAATTGAAATCATGTAACTTTTCTCATCATAATGCAATAAAAGTTTTAAAAAAAAGACTAAAAAAAGAATGCAAATTGATCCATTTTTATGTCCTTATTGATCATCGTACAAAGCTCAAGTCCAAGTGAATCAAGAACCACCACATACCCACCCCCACCCCCTCCCACCCCCACCCCCATGCTCAGCACAGAGGAGGAGGTCAGGGTGCAGGCTGGCACAAGGGTTTATTTCCCCAGAAGGTTCATCGCTGCTCCTGCACCTACGAGCTCTCCTCAAGAAGGAAGCACTTACCAACTCAGTGTTGCACATTCCATTCTTGCTCTTTACTAAAACACAGGAGCAGCTGGGGAAGGCAGATGAGGGGCTTTCTTTCTGGCAAGTTTTAGAAAATGAAATATTGTATACATGTGTTTGGAGCTATTGAATTGCCAGGTTTCTGTACAAGGGTTTTGTAATTAAACTTTTGGATTTTCTTTAAGAAAAAAAAAAAAAAAAAAAAAAAAGAACCACCACATAAAACCAGATACACTGAACCTAATAGAAGAGAAAGTGGGGAAGAGCCTCGAGCACATGGGCACAGGGGAAAATTTCCTGAACAGAACACCAATAGCTTATTCTCTAAGACCAAGAATCAACAAATAGGCCCTCATAAAATTACAAAGCTTCTGTAAGGAATGGCAACCAACAGATTAGGAAAATATCTTTACCAACCCTACATCGATAGAGGGCTCATGTCCAATATATACAAAGAATTCAAGAAGTTAGAGTCCAGAGAACCAAATAATCCTATTTAAAAATGGGGTACAGACCTAAACAAAGAATTCTCAACTGATGAATACTGAATGGCCGAGAAGCACCTAAAGAAATGTTCAAGATCCTTAGTGATCAGGGAAATGCAAACCAAAACAACCCTGAGATTCCACCTCACACCAGTCAAAATGACTAAGATTAAAAACTCAGGTGACAGCAGATTCTGGCAAGGTTGTGGAGAAAGAGGAACACTCTTCCACTGCTGGTGGGATTGCAAGCTGGCACAACCACTCTGGAAATCAGTCTAGCAGTTCCTCAGAAATTTGGACATAGTATCACCTGAGGACCCAGCTATACCACTCCTGGGCATATACCCAAAAGTTACTCCAACATATAACAAGGACACATGCTCCACTATGTTCATAGCAGCCTTATTTATAATTGCCAGAAGCTGGAAAGAACCCAGATGTCCCTCAACAGAGGAATGGATACAGAAAATGTGATATATTTACACAATGGAGTACTACTCAGCTATTAAAAACAATGAATTCCTGAAATTCTTAGGCAAATGGGTGGAACTTGAGAATATCATCCTGAGTGAGATAACTCAGTCACAAAAAGAACACACATGGTATATACTCACTGACAAGTGTATATTAGCCCCCAAACTCAGAATACCCACGATACAGTTCACAGACCATATGAAGCTCAAGAAGAAGGAAGACCAAAGTGTGGATGCTTCAGTCCTTTTTAGAAGGGGAAACAAAATAGTCACAGGAGGAAATATGGGGACAAAGGGTGGAGCAGAGACTGAAGGAAAGGCCATCCAGAGACTGCCCCACCTGAGGATCCATCCTATATACAGACAGCAAATCCAGATACTATTGTGGATGCCAAGGAGTGCTTGCTCACAGGGGCCTGATATAGGTATCTCCTGAGAGCCTTAGCCAGATCCTGACAAATACAAACGTGGATGCTTGCAGCCAACCATTGGACTGAGCGTGGGGACCCCAATGGAGGAGTTAGAGAAAGAATTGAAGGAGTTGAAGGGGTTTGCAACCCCATAGCAAGAACAAAAATATCAAATAACCAGAACCCCCCCCCACTCAGAGCTCACAGGGACAAAACCACCAACAAAAGAGTACACATGGAGGGACCCATGGGCTCCAGCTGTATATGTAGCAGACATCAATGAGAAGGGAGGCCCTTGATCCTATGAAGGTTTGATGCTACAGTATAGGGGAATGCCAGGGCAGTGAGGTGGGAGTGGATTGGTGTGTGTGAGAGCACCCTCATAGAAGCAGGGGGAGGGGGGATGGGATAGGGGGTTTATGGAGACGAAACCAGGAAAGGGGATAACATTTAAAATGTAAATAAATAAAATATCCAATTTAAAAAAATAAAAAAAAAAAGAAGAATGGGTCAGGAGGGAAGCTATCCCACTCCCACTCCCAGCATTAGACTAAAAGTTAAGATCAGCAACCTCAGGTAAGGGTAATAGTAGATGACATCATGTGAGATACAAGAGCTTCTATAGCTAGAAAGTGAGTCAGCCTTCTCTCTCACAGCTTATTATCAGAACAAATGCAAGTCTCCCAAGAACTACCTCAGTCTCTTTTGAGAACATCCCACCTCACAAAGGCTTAACAACCTAGCACTAGCCCTTACTTTAAAGTCCCATCACCCCTCTCACCACACTGGAGACCAGACCTTCAACATGTTAACCCTTGGAAGACAGGCACTGGTCTATCATGTCCAAGGCCCTAGGCACAACAATGTAGTGGTTTGAATATGCTCGGCCCAGGGAGCGACACTATTAGTAGGTGTGGCCCTCTTGTAGTGGGTGTAGCCTTGTTGGAGGAAGTGTGTCATTGTGAGGGTGGGCTTTGAGACGGTCCTCTTAGCTGCCTGTGAGCCAGTCTTCTCCTGTTTGCCTTCTGAACAAGATGTAGAACTCTCAGCAACTCCAGCTCCATGCCTGCCTAGATGTTACCATGCTTTCTGCCTTGATGATAATGGACTGAACCTTTGAACCTCTAAGCCAGCCCTAATTAAATATTGTCCTTTATAAGAGCTGCCTTGGTCACGGTGTCTCTTCACAGCAATGTAAACCCTAAGACAAGCAACAATAAAAATGACATACATACATACATACATACATACATACATACATACCTATGCATGAGAAATTCTACATACATTATTTTTAAACAACAGATAAACGTTTTAATTGTTTAGTTATTTTTGTTTGCTTTGTTTTGCTCTTCAAAACCCTTGTTCAGTGTTTCAGTGAGAGACAATGTACATAACTGAAAAGCAATAAAAATTGGGGAAGATAAGATGCATGAAAAGCTGAGGGTGCCTTCTCTAAGAGAGCACTTATTAGCGTGTGCAAGTCCCTGCCCTGGCCCTGGCTTTAATCCTCAGCAGTGAAAGAAAAGAAGAAGAGAGGAGGGGAGAGGAGAGGGAAGGGGAGGGGAGGGGAGGAGCTAAGAAACCTACAGATGTGGTGACATACACCTTTACCCCACCACCTAGGAGTCAATTTTCTGAGGCCAGCCTGTTCTACCCAAGGAGCTCCAGACCAGCCATGGCTACTCAGTGAGACACAGCCTCAAGAAAACAAAACAGCAACAAAAGCCACCAGTGTATTCAGCATGATCTCTATTCTTTAAAATCAAGTAGCTCTGTGGAAATATTACACTTTAAATAGTATATCACATTTTCTTCATTAAATTTGAAGAAAAATGAGAAAATTTACATGAAAGTGGATTTATTAACTTAAGAAATGGAGATGTGTGATTTTATGAAACATGAAAGTACCAGTTATAAACCATTTCAATTTTTTTTACTTAAAAACTGACTGATAAAAATTAACTGCTAATAAAAATAATTTAGAGTAAATGTTTCAGAACTATTAAATCCATGCTCCTATTTATAATGTGATTACTATGTGCTGAACAGTTTTCAGATGTTATGTATACTAACTTCTCCTTTCACAGCTCAGTAAGTTTGGTGCTTTTATTCCCATATTGCAAACAAAATGGAGACACCAACAATTTGGATGGTCTACCAGGGAGTACCTGAGCCTGTAAGTAGGAGCCCTGGGCTCAGACTCAGGGAGGTTTAGTGTTAGCTTTGTTTGGGCTACATGATTAATTCAGGCACTCTCTTAATTCTAAAGGCCAATAATGTAACAGAATTTAAAAAGAAAAAAAAAATGTACCAGAAAAAAATTACTCAGAAGTGTATCCAATAAAGGCTGGGGGTTATAGCTCTGTGGTAGAGTGCCTGCCTGGCATCCATGAGGCCCTGCAATCAACCCTCCTGGAACAGGAGTGGGGTGGGGAGTGAAAGGGATGGATGGCGAGGTGGCAACAGATGAAGTGAGGGAGGGGGGGGTGCTGTGAAGCACTCAGCATATCGACATATATACAGACAAGGTGCACATGCTTGCACACTACATTTTTACAGAAGCTGGCATAAACTTATGTAGCTGAAAGGTGTCTGTATATGTTTCTGTATCTTAAAAACACACCTGGGGCTGAAGAAATGACTCAGCAGTTTAAAGAATTGGCTGTTTTTGCTGAGGACCCAGGTTAAGTTCCCAGCACCCACATGGCAGCTCACAGTCATCCCTAAGTGCGGTTTCTGGGGATCTGATGCCCTCTTCTGGCCTTAATAGGTAGTGTATGCACACAGTACACAGACATATATGCAGGTAAACATACCCACACACATAAAATATGGATATATACATCATTTTTGAAATATTGGGGGCTGGAGAGACAGCTCAGCGTTAAGAGTTCTTGCTGCTCTTGTGGAGGACCTAGGTTCAGTCCCCGGCACCCACTTGTCGGCTCACAACTATCTATAAATGTAGTTCAATGGATCCAATGTCCTATTCTGGCCTCTACAGGCACCAGGTACACACAGTATACAGATCATGTAATCAAAACACCACTATACATAAGATAAATAAATATTAAAATAAAACCCTTTCCACATACAAATAGCACAACAATTATTAATCTTCTCTACATGATCATTAGCTAAACACTATTTAGTCTATGACTTCTTGTTTTCTGGTGGTCTGAAAGGCGTACAGCTTCAATAGACACCTTAGTTGGAATTCTGAGATTTGAACTTTTCTGAGGCTCCCACTATGTCAGTCAACCAATGATGCCATCCATAAGGTAAACAAGTCTGTCTTACAACAGGCTCCACTGTGATGTTCTGCAGGTCACATGTTTCAGAATCATTTCAACCAAAGACGTCTTCAACCGGCAATAGGTTTGTTAGGTCTCTGCCTGTCACAAGTCTGAGAACAGTGGCATGGGATTAATGTTTTTACATGTGTTAATTTTCTCTAGAAGAGATGAAAACTTATTTCCCTAAAGGATGCTTTAATTTATTAATTACCACTTTGAGTATAACTTTAAAGCTAGATTATTCAAAAAGTCATCTCAGAAGCCTTGCTTGAATGCTCCAGTGTTTGGTTTCCCCATTAACAATCTCCCGATCCTAGAGACTTTGTAGCTCACTGAGCTGTGCTACTTAATATTCATCCTTTTCGGACCGAGTCCCTTAGATGTCCGAGGCGGGACAATCATTCACAAGTCATCTTTTCTAATTTCTCTCTTTCTACAGAATCCCTTCTCATTTTTAGCTTCTTGTCTGACTTTGCAGTGGTTAACAAGAACAGGGCGTAGCACCAGCCCTGCTTTTGACTTTTATAGGAATACCTAGGCACCAACCAACTGCACGTTCGGGCAGCTTTCACTAAAGTAATTTACTTCTACTCCTAGTTCACTATTTTTACTTTGTTGTTGAGTTTTAGATATTGAAGACAGCTTTTTTCTTCTTCTTTTTTTCCTGTTTTTCTTTTTTTGTCCTGTGTGGTTTTTCAAGTCCTCTCCCATTTCTGTGCCCTTGCCAGCTGTGCTTTCTACATTTATATCTGGTATTATCTGCATTACTTCTTGTCTCCTTACCACTTCTCAGATTTCCTCTTTTCAAAATTATATGTGCTTCAGCTGATAGGAGAATACAGATTAATATATTCCTGATTTTTCATTTGCTTAAGTAATTTTTGTATCATGCTTTCATTATGTGTAAATTACCCACGTCTTTCTCGGCCTCAGTCTTTTCTTGCTGTCTGTCTCTTTCTTGCTGTCTGTCTTTCTGTAGCCCGTGCACCAAGACCACAGTTCTCCTCTGAATCTATTCTGACCATCGATGTGGAACACTACAATATGGATGAATGGGAGAGATATTCTCTGCCAGCAGCTATGTTCTAATTTTTTTTGTTTGTTTTTAAATTCTCTCATCAAATCATTTGCAACTTTTGATTCAAAGAAAATATCATAATTCTGTTTTTAGAATTCATCAGTTTGGCAGAAGCAAGAGATTAGAGTTGCTTCCAATGCTATGAACCTTCTTAACTCCATGTTTGCTGACTCACAAACCTCAGGATTGCTCTTTCTCCCACTTGTTCTGCTGAACTCTTAAGCACTTGTGCTCCTAGGAAAGGCACCGAGTTCAGAGTTAATGTAAGCAGTGAGAACATTTACTTTCTCTTCTCTTTTCATGCCATTCTACTCTCTGCAGCGGATCCCTAAGGTTCTCATGGTCTACCTGCATGTATCATTCAAAAGACTTCTATAGTTATCTTCAAGATATATTAATTTTTTTTCAAGGAAATGCAGATATGTCCACCTAGACATAAAGTCCTCTCTCTCTCTCTGTCTCTCTCTCCCTGTCTCTCTCTCTCTCTCTCTCTGCTGTGTGTACATGCATATTTTCTTGGGTGTACATGCATGTATGAATGCACATATACATGCATGCATATGTGTAGAAGCCAGAGGTTAACCTCCAATGTTGTCCCACCTACCTTGAAGGTGTTTGCTTGCTTGTTTGTTTGTTTGCTTGTTTTTGAGACAGACTTTTTTCATTGACTGGAGCTGTACAGATGGGCTAAGCTAGCTAGTCAGTGAAACAGCCCCAGGAATCTACCTGTGTCTTCCTCTAGAGTTGGGCATACAAGCTTGCACCACCACATGTGTCTTTTTCATGTGGGCTCTGGGGTTAAACTCAAGTCCTTGTGTTTGCACAGTAAGTGCTTCACTAGAGCTATCTTCCAAGCCTGGAGAGACATTTTCTTGATCTCACTTTTTCACATTTACCTCAGAACCACAGGAAATGAAATGGGATATGGAGAGTGTGAAGTCTCTGCTCCTCTACCCAGTTAAATCACTGTCATCACAATAATAAAATACGTAAGTGTGGTATTTTGGAATTTTGGTCTGCTAAAAAAAAAAACAGAAATATTATGAGTATGTTTTCATTTTAATCCCAGGTATGGGATATGGGTCTGATTTAGACATCCACAGCAGTTGACTATGACTTGCTTCATGCTCTAGTAGGCGAATGATTTTGCCACCTCAGATAATTTCTGTGAATGTGTGACATTTGGAACTCTTCAGGCTTTTCAGAGGTTCTAGAAATGCTAGGGCCCCAAGGGGCAAGGTGGATTGTTGTTGGTTGTTGGTTCTTCTTGGTCACAGTTTTTTAAGCAGTCATGCACAAAGAAGAAACAAGAAGAAGAGACTAAATATCCTGATGTCAAAGATCAAACTTGCCCTAAGGAACTCGAAGCTCCTAACCAGCAGCCAGTGGTCTAAAGATAACAATCACCTCCTCCATGACTTTATTCAGGGATCTCCTTCCTTTCCTCTCTATCCTTTTTTCTCTCTTACCTAGTGTTCGGGGATTGAAAGAGTGGAAGAAAGGGGGTGGAGAAGGATGGAGAAAGAAGAATCTACAAAGTGGTCAAAAGACAGCCGCGGATAAGACAATTAACTTATAAAGAGAAAAGGTCCATTGTTCAGGACCAGTTATCAAAGTGTTAGTGCAGGGCAGAGCAAAACCTCTTCCATTGTTGCTAAAGAGAAAGTGAGAAAAGGCTGCTACAGTCCCATGCCATAGCCCTCCCCGTGACCTGAAGCCCTCTCACGAATCCCAGCTTCTTTCCAGTGGTACTATTCTAAGGATCCCTGCTTCTCAGAAGTCAAGCCTGCCAGGTTGATTGTTGTTTCTAACCTCTGTACCGGAATTCCTCAGATTTCAGGGGCAGCAGGTGACTTTGGTAAGACATAGGATCAGGATGGCAGCTAGCAAGGCTTTGTAAGGTGGAGTACAACATTTTTTTTTCCCTGTATAATCAGGTATTTAATGCAAAGAACAATGGGAATAAGGAGAAAAGACACAAGAACACATGTAAATGCACAAAAATCGCACACGTGCACGCAAGCACACACACACACACACACAAACACACACACGCACACACACATGGCTTCTGTGAGCAGTTGAAATTACACAATTAACTTTTAGAGATAGGAATGCATTGTCACGTGGACCCTGTCCTGGCAAATGGAATAGCAACTGTGGTTTGGGACCAAACTGCAGACACAGCCTTATCCTTTAGGTATCTAACATCTGTTGAACTTCAGAGTTTGGGAAGCACGGTGCCCCACCAGAATGGCTCAGGGTTAAGAGCACTGACTGCTCTTCCAGAGGTCCTGAGTTCAATTCCCAGCAACTACATGGTGGCTCACAACCATCTGTAATAAGATTCCATGCCCTCTTCTGGTGAGTCTGAAGACAGCCTCAGTGTACTCACATATATAAAATAAATAATTATTTAAAAAACAAAAACAACATTTTTTTTATCCTGTGTATTGCACAGAATAGCTGAGCCCACAAGTTGAAAGACTAACTGCCCCCAGATGCCCCTTTTAAGCTTTCCCTTGGAATGCTCTAAGGAAAACATATACTTGTAGGTGGTAAAAGCATGTTGCTCCAGTCTTGCTGTGACTTTTGGTTCATGCTAAGGTCATGGGATCCTGGTACTTGCCCCACAAGTGTACCCAAAGGCTGTGCTTGATGTGCTTAATTTTCATAGTAAAGTTAAAATCTTGTATATTTTAGAAACAATAATAGCTTATTCATAAAGGAGTAAGAGTGAAATGGGTGCCAATCACATAGCAAATGACAGAAGATAACAGAGAAAGCTTAGTGTTCTGAGAGTAAAGGACCAGGTCCCTGAGCACTGACAATCAGGCAAAAAAAAAAAAAAAAAGAAAAAAGATATAAGATTTCAAAGCAGGAGCTGGGGTATGGCTCAGTAGCAGAGTACTTGCTTACTGAGCCCAAGGCTTTAGGTTCTATCTCCATCACACACACACACACACACACACACACACACACACACACACACATACACACTGAGAGAGAGAGAGAGAGAGAGAGAGAGAGAACAAGAAGAAGAAGAAGAAGAAGAAGGAGAAGGAGAAGGAGAAGGAGAAGGAGAAGGAGAAGGAGAAGAAGAAGAAGAAGAAGAAGAAGAAGAAGAAGAAGAAGAAGAAGAAGAAGAAGAAGAAGAAGAAGAAGAAGAAGAAGAAGAAGAAAAGAAAGAGGAAGAATATCTGACTAGTAAGAATTAGGAATTTCAGAAGAAAGCAATCTAAGAACAAAGAGATTTATCTAATAAATGACACAGAGAAACTCCCTAGACTGCCAGTGTGTCAGCTGAAAACTGAGACACACAATTAGGCATATGGAATGAAGTTGCACAATGCATTGACAAGGAAAATATTCCAAAAGCTTGCACCAAAAGACAGAGAGGCCATTTACAAAGCTTAGTAAGCCAGAATGACCTGCAGCTTCTCAGTCAGAGCTGGAGGTGATAATGCCCAGAGGGACAGAGAGCTGGAGAGATGACTCAGCAGTTAAGAGCACTGGCAGCTTTCAAGGGGATGGAAGTTCAGCTCCCAGCACCCACACTGCAGGGGCTCACAACCAACCACCTGTAACAATCTCCACACAAAATTGTACATAAATAAAAGTATTTTTTTTTAATTTTTAAAGCATGAATTGGTGGTTTTGATATATATTAACAGAGATGAGAGAAAAAGAATCAAAGAAATACATTTTAACCACATGTGGGAGCCTGTCTGCAAGTATAAGTCTGTGAGTCTAAGTGATCCATGTCGAGCACAAAATGGTTGCAAAATATTAATATTGTAGCTCAGGGCTATAGGAAGAAATCAGTATTTTGAATATTACTATAGTGGCTATTCCTGGTTGTCAACTTTACTATATCTGAAATGAACTACAATCCAGAATTAGAAGGCCCTAATCTGGAGGCTGAGAGATACAAGTTTCCAACCTGAATCTTGGCATGGAGATCTTGAGGCACAGTAGCTATGAATCCCAGATGATAAGACAGAGAGATCTCCGAGTTCAAGGTCATCTGGGATTTAAAGTGTGGTGGCACACACCTTTAATCTGGGCCACACCTTTTGCTGGAGACCTATATAAGGGAATTGGAAGAAGGGAGGCTCTCTCTCTGCTTTGCCTGCTTGCCTTGTGGGACTGAACAACTGCTAGATCCTTGGGCTTCCATTCACAGCTGCTGCTGACCATTGTTGGGAGTTGGACTACATACAGACTATAAGTCATCAATGAATTCCCTTACTATATGTACAGAGACTACCATAAGTTCTGTGACTCTAGAGAACCCCAACTAATACAATTACCTACCAAGAGATGCTTGATCTTCAGTTATTAGTGAGATGTCCATTTGACCATCCAGGTATCTAGTCCTTTGTTCTTTTTCCCATCATTATTATGTTATTGTTTTCTTTATCCTTTTCCTCCACAAATAAAACATAATAAAATAGAATTACATAAATAAACATTACATTGTCCGAGTGAAACAAATCTAAATTTTCCAAAAACGTTTAAGAAACCTCTAGGAAAAGTCCATGAAAACTCAACACTAAAAACAATTATTTCTCAGCTACCCAATGGCTCCCTCTCAGTTGGGGCAGGGTATATTCCACCCCAGTGTTCATGGCCCTAAGCGAAACACAATTGGCTGCCTAAGACCTGGTAGAACAGCCTGGTGAAGAACAATCGCCATGATCTGATGCGGAGAGAGCACATGTTCCGGGAAAGCACCAGCCATCTCCATCTGTCCGTCTTTATCTGCGACAAATTGATTTCACAACTCCTCCAGATGTGAAATGCCAACTCCCCACCCCCCCACCCCCCTCCCCACCCCCCAGAGAATCCTTGCCAGTGGCTCCAGAGCCTGAAAAAGCGTCTTTGAAACAATAGAGTGCACAAACTCGGAGTCCTAGAGAGGACAGGGGACCCTGTGATATCTAGCAGAGGGACTTGCATCGGGTTGTTCTGCAGGTAGGAGCAGAAGGACTCCTGTAAGCCAGGCAACATGATCTATGCTCCGCACACACTTGAGCTCAAGGGACCAGGCCCGGCCCTAGGGGAGAGGATGTGTGTGTGCCAGGCCGAGCAGCAGAGGATAGGTGTCCTGTATGAAGGTACAGAAACTTGATGGTGAGATGGGAAATAACAGTTTGCCTGGCTAGAAAAAACGCCACAGCGTTCACTAAAAATATGGTCATTTTCTGTGAAGAGACAACAGTGAGAATTTAAAACCGCCACTTAACTGGGAGGATTTCACAAACAAGGCTCAGGAGGATTTCCAGGATCCACCGGGCATCTCTTCCCTCAGTGTCGTTCCCACTCCCAGTCCCACCCCCCTTCACTGTCTCCCGCCTTGTCTTCCCTCAGCAAGAAAGGCTGTCTTCCTTTTCTTGCAGCCTCTGCTGGGCCTCCAAGACTCAGCTTCTGTTAGGCCTTCTCTCCTCTCTCCCTCCTCAGTGACTGGATTGGTGGCCAGTGTTTGAGTAGCTGCCAGTTCCACACTGCCCCTTGACCTCTCACCTTGCTTTGGTTTCCTGTTTCCATCCTGGCTGCAGCACAGGGCTCTGTCTGCCGCTATTTCTCCTGTCACTGGAAACTTAGCTCTTCCAAAAGTGAGCTCACTCGGTTTACATCCCACGTTGGCCTTCCTGCCAATTGCCCAGACTCTTACACTTCCATCCTCTTATGTTGAAGACACCCAGTTCAGGCTATCTTCCTGTGTCCCTGCTCACTACAAGGGAATCTAACACATCAGCTTTTGTTGACAGTTTGATCCTGTGAGTTTAGTGATCCCTCTTCCTTGTGTGTAGTTTCTCAAACAGGATGTGACAGGTGGCTTCAGGACCACCAGCAGGGCACAGTGAAGAAGTTCAGCAAGTTGAAAGTGCCTTGCCAGAAAAAGATGTTTACCAGTGGTCCATAATTGATAAAATACTTTTCACCTGTAAGGTACTATCACATGTGATTGATAAATACGGAACGTGTGTTGAACAGCAAATCAGACGTGTGTAGGAAAGTACAAATGATGTTTTATTCTTTGGAACTGTGAAATGTAGGCTTAAGGAAAAAAAAATTATAACCGTCTTTTAGGAATTGTCAAGGTCTTCGTGTCTTTTGTTGCGTGTGCACACAAGTGTATGTACAACAGGTGTCTTCCGTAATCACACTCCACCTTATTTTTGAGGCAGGGTCTCTCACTAACCCTGGGGCTTTTTCAGTTAGGCGAGGCTGGCTGGCCAGTGAGTTCTATGGATGCTCCTGTCTTTGCTTCCCCAGTGTTAATATGAGAAATGTGTGTTGACACACCCAGCTTCTTCCATAGGTGCTGGGGATTTGAACTCAAGTCCCCCATACCTGCAGGACAGATGCTTCACCAAGTGAGCCATCTTCCCATCTCCAAGACATACTTATCTTGGTACGTATATTTTATTACGTTTTACATTTATACATGAATATTATAAAAAACTTACTTGAGTTCTCACCTTTTACAGAAGAGAACAAAATACACTTTTATAGACCATTGGCCAATCCCATGACAGATACTCTATAACTTGAGCTCCATAAAGCTCCCTACTGTACCGAGCTGGCTGCTGGGTGAGAGGTCCTGTCTTCCTGGTCTCTGGACTGTAACAAATCCTGCCTGAAAGATCCCTGTGTTCTCATCACCTTCCTGAGTTCACACTCTGAGCAGCCCATCTGCTCTTCTGCCTGTCACTCTGGCACTCACCGTACGGACGGAGCACTTGCTTTAGAAGACTCCAGATATTGGAAGGTTGATCACCAATTAGATGTTCTGAGTCAAGAGTGGGGACCAGGTTTGTCTCTGGGGCAAATTAGCAAGAAGCTACCAACATTGTCACCCTCTGCATTCTCTTCCGGAAATAGGAGGTCCCAGAAAGTGTACCCCTCTGGTCAGGACTTCTCTTACCCTGCCCTTCCTGGGACTCTATCACCTGTACTGTCTTTACCTATACTTTTGAAAATGTGCCCCTATTTTTACAGTTTTCACTTTGTAAGGAATCTGAGGTACTGGAGACCCCTGAGCTGGCAATATTGAGGAAGTGAGGTAGGCTATGATTTTTTTTTAAGTGATAATTGTAAAATGGGGGGTGGATTTTTTTTTTTCCCCTTTTTCGGAAAGGTATGAATGCTCTTAGACTTGTATTTTTTTCATTTCAAGTATTTTTTTTTTTCTTAGAATGCTAGGGACTGAACCCAGGATCTTGCATAAGCAAGACCAGTAACCTCCCACTAGGCTGGATTCTTTTTTTAACACGGTTTTTCTGCACCTTCAAGTCTCAGTCTCTCCACCTGATAGAGCACCTACCTCTAGCCAGCCCTCACCCTCATCCGTGTCTGTTTGCTTTGATTTCTACTCTTTCTCTCTTCTGATCTTTAAGAGATCAGTTCCTTTTACTCTGTACTTTACTTCTTTTTGGGTCCAATTCTTGAAATTCTCTGGATAATACTTCTGCTTTGTGAGTCTCCTCCATTAAATCCTCAATGCTGCCTTCTGTCCTCTTAATTGAGTTTTTAAAGAAATCTTAAGAAGTCAGCTGTTGAGGTTTTTGTCTTGCTGTCTATTGTAAGGCTAAGGGTGGGCCCCTAAGACCTGGAGCCTTCACAAGTGACCCTGCCCACCCCCCAAGTTATTTCTGATTCGCAAATAAAGATGCCAACAGTCAGTAGGTGGGCAGAAGAGACATGGGTGGGGTTTAGGTTTCCCAGGCTTGGGGCTGGAGGAGATACAAGGAAGAAGAAAAAGGTGGAGAAGGATAGAAGAGAAGCCGCCATGAATTGGGTGAGTTGAAGAGAGCATGTGTGGCCCATGAATTGGGTGAGTTGAAGAGATCATGCATGGCCCAGAAGGCTGGTCAATTGGAGTTCAGAGCAGCTCAGGTGAAATATAATAGTAAGTAATAACTTGGGGTTATTGATAGGAAAGTGGATTCTAATAGAATAGAAGGTAAGTATCTGCCCAGCTCTTGTGTTGCTTAACGCTTAGTGTAAATAATAAAAGTTGTGTGTCTTTTATCAGGGAACTGAATAGTCATGGCAAGGTAGAAATCCTGTGTCGGGCTTAAAAATTTCTACACGAGTCCCTCTCCACTACTTTCTGATTGTACCACGTCCTTGAGACAACTCATTCATTCAATCAAATTCAACTGACATTGGCTCTACGGAAAGTTCTCTTGCTAACCTTGAGGATAGGGGCAATGAGGCTTTCTATCCTATCTGGTTCTCACTGTCAACAGAGAAACACCACACTGTGCTGTGCAGCTCCTCCTGCACAGGCTCAGCAGCCTTCTCTTTGGACATGACATCCTACTCTAAGCATTGGTATAAAGTGCTCTCGCATCTCTTTCCACTGTTAGGGACTTGTGTGGTGTTTCACGAGCTAAACTATGTGATCTTAATGTCATCAGATAATGTTTAGCAAACTAAATGTTTGCTACCTTATCATCTACCTGAACTCTATGTTAGACTCCTGACCCGGTATAGTGGTATTCTGAGGTGGGGCTAAATTAGGTCAGGCCCAAGACTACACACTAGGATGTGGTGTACTCTTTAAAAAGATCAGAAGTGGCTATGATGGTAGAATACTTTCCTAGCATGTGTAAGTTTCATTCCAGCATGGTAAAACCGCAGAGCTTGCTTTCTGTCCCTACTACCCACCCCCAGATCTGATATAAAGGAAGCCTTCTAAACCCTAGGCCCTTTTCAGTACCTAAAAGTGAACAAGCAAAGCGCTCTTATTTTTATTTTAGAGACAGAGGTCACAAGCCTTATATAAATTTGCTTTCAATATGATCTGTTTAATTTAAATCCTTTCACAAAGCACGATTCAGAAATGAAAGTGAGAACTGTGTGACTGTATAACTGTGAAAATTGTTTTCATGCATGGCTTACGGACGCAACCGGAGCCCAAGCCATTAGAGCTCTCATCAGCATACACTCTGTATTTGCTATTACAGATAGATAGACTCAGCTGTAAGTATGTCTAAAAGACAGAATGCAGTTATGGACAAGACATCAGAACATGACCATTCACTGTGTACGAGACACTGTGAGAAACATTCAAATGCCCATTTCCCACAAAGACTCCTAACATGGATGACATTAGCCTGTTTTACGCATGAGAAAAGGAAGCTCAGAAGGTAAGTGATTTGCTCATAATTACCAAAGACACTATAATTTATGTTCATAACAAAGCCCATAAAACAGTTACACAGTACAGAGTTCCTATGTATTAACATTTATTATGGTATTTTGAATGTCAAATCATAGCTATATGTGTATTTTTGGAATAGAAAGGAATAAAAGGATGGGTTAAATATATTATTTTTCTAAACATACTAGCCAATAGAAAAAAATCTTTGTATAAATATGATAATTTCAGTGATGACACTGTAATTTCAATTTAGTTTAAAAAAACTTCATGACTGATGACTTTAATGAAATTATATCAAATGACTTCAGTTGGTTTCTAGAGAACTGAGTTGTGGGAGTCCACAGTTGCTGGAATGTGTGTAAAATAATTCCATGAACATGAAAATTGCAAGGAGATTATGGACAATGAGCAAGGATATGGACATGTTTTACAGTCTTTTTATTGTGAAAAACATTAAATGTTTATAAGCAGAGATAAACTGTATAAGAACTTAAAGAATAATTGATTCATTAACCAACACAAAAACCCAAGAAGCTTATAGTAGGAACTCCTAACCCTGAAGTGTAAACGAAGGGTTAATCAAACTGTGATCAGTCACTTTTCCTTGACCCCTCAGAAGTCAGGGTTAAGGTACCGGTTACTCAGTCACCTTGGCAACTAGCACTGTGGAGCCACAGGACCACAGAGAAGGTGCTTGTTATTTAGACTCTAAGTAGCTAGAGCATTTCTGGAGACTCATGTAAATGAGATAACTCCCATAAACCCCATTCTACTTCTTTGCGGGCCCCTACATTTTGTACACTTTGTTCTCTGGAATCCCACAAGAGGTAGAGCTCTTCAAACCACAAGAAACTCAAGAAGTAAGACCAAAATGTGGACATTTGATTCCTTCTAAAAAAAGGGAACAAAATACCCACGGAAGAAGTTGCAGAGACTAACTATGGAGCAGAGACTGAAGGAAGGACAAGCCAGCCCAATATAGCTATCTCCTGAGAGACTCTGACAGTACCTGACTAATACAGATGTAGAAGCTCACAGTCATCCATTGAACTGAGGACAGGGTCCCCAATGAAGGAGTTAGAGAAAGGACCAAAGGAGCTGAAGGGTTTGCAGCCCCTTAGGACGAACAACAATATGAAATATCTAGTACTCTCAGAGCTCCCAGAGACTCAACCACCAACCAAGGACTATACATGGTGGGACTGATTGTTCTGGCAGCATGTGTATAGTAGAGGATTGCAAAGTTGATCATCAATGGGAGGAGAGGCCCTTGGCCCTGTGAAGGTTCTGTGCCCCAGTGTAGGGGAATGCCAGGGCCAATAAGTGGGAGAGGGTGGGGTGGCAGGCATGGGGAGGGAGGAGGCAACAGGGGTTTTATTCTTGTTTTTGTTTGTTTCTTTTTTGGAGGGGAAACTGGGAAAGGAGAAATCATATGACAT
>JADRCD010215880.1:4801-49713 GCA_019843815.1 Montemys delectorum | reverse complement strand
TTTGTTTTGTTTTGTTTATTCAAGACAGGGTTTCTCTGTGTAGCCCTGGCTGTCCTGGAACTCACTCTGTAGACCAGGCTGGCCTCGCACTCAAGATATCTGCCTGCCTCTGCCTCCCAAGTGCTGGGATCAAAGGCATGCACCACCACTGCCTGGCTTTCTTCTTTGTTTTTTACTTTATTTTTGAAACAAGGTTTGACCATGTAGTTCAGACTGGCCTGGAACTGCCCGTGAAGCCCAAGCTAGGCTTAAACTTCTGATCTTTCTGCCTCAGCCTTCTGAATGTTGGAATTATAGAAGTGTAGCACCACATCTGTTTTAATTCATTTCATTCGCCCTTGCAATCCTTTTCTCCCCAAACCACACAGCCATAGAAACAGTTTGACCTTTAAAGGTGTGGAAGGAAGGCAAATGGTGGTTTAGCAACTTCTCTTTCTACCATTGAAACAAAGTTGTATTAAAACCAGATTCTACCCTTGGGCAAGAGAGTCTCTCTGTGGAATGTCCTAAAATAAGCATGACTCATCAAAAGATGACTCATCAAAGCCCAGTGCAGTGGCACATCCTGATAACTCCAGCACTAGAGGTAGAAGCAGGAGGGTCCAAAGATCAACGTCATCCTCAGTTCTATACTGGGTTGTCATCCTCAGTTCTGTAGTGAGCCCAAGGCCAACCTGGGCCACAGGAGACCTTGTCTAAAAGTAAAAAGACAACTGATCTGTCTTAATAGATTGAGAGAGAAGGCTAGTCAGACTAGAGGTAATGAAGCAACCTTTTCTTTGCTGCCATGTCTGCATTAGCAGCCAGCAATTAACAGGTTCTACACAATCTGATGAGTCATAAGAATCACCACAACAAGGACAAGGTCCGTGTGTCTGTCCAGATAGCCCTTGGATCCTCTCATTTGATGCCAAGTAGTGTCTGTATAGTGTATGTATCCATGCCTTTCTTAAATGGGGAATTGGACTTTACCGAACTCCTTTACTTTTATAATCTGATGTGATGCTAATAACTTATGCAGTAACTAGACTGTATAGAGCCCTCACTTTCCCTTTCACAGGTTGTACAATAAACCCCTCAGCACCAGAAAGTGTTCAGTAGAGACTGAAATCCAGCCCATATTCTTCTAAGCAAGGACATGAACCTTATTGTAGAGCTGCATCCTGAAGGGTATAAAACAGTTCCTCTACAGGACATCTGGACTTTCCCTAGGGTGTTGAGAGACCCTGGATTTGATCTCCATTATGTAGAAGGGGATATAGATCAAGAAGAGATGGTAACTTAATTCTCTTAATTGACCTGTGAGTTTTGTTTGTTTTTGAGACAGGGTCTCAGTATATACACCACTTCATAGAGATGTACCTACCTCAGCCTCCTGAATGCTGGACTTAAAAGTGTATGCCACCTATCACTTTTGTTTTGTTACTCACACTATAACTCAGGTAGTAGTTACATTTATTGTAAGCCATCTTTGTCTAGTATTGAAGATTGGCTTCCTTAGGCTTTTGCTTTGACCACATGAACTAAAATGTAAAAACACCTCCAGATTTTGGTTCATTTAATTTGTTTGCTTGCTTGCTTGCTTGAGAAAGTATTATCCTAAATGACCCAAAGAGGCTTCAGATTCACAAGCCTCCAGCCTTAGCCTGAGGAGACGGCTAGGGTGCCAGGCAAGTGCCACCATCCCTGACTCTATGATCGATACTTTCTTGGGGGAATCTGAGAAATAAATATGTGTGGTGATTATCTCTACTACCACTTTTGGGAAAAATAGACTACCTGCCAAAATTCTAAACAGAAAATGACATTATCACAGTAGTAGGGGATCAACTTAATATTGTAGGAGATGACATGTGGAAAGGGCATGAGATTATCAAATTGAATTCTCATCAGGCATAGTAGCACATGACTGTAATAACAGCATCCAGAAGGCTTACACAAAAGGATCAGGAATTCAGGGACAGCCTTGGCTCCCTAGTGAGTTGGTGACAAGTCTGAGATAAACGAGACCCTGTCTCAAAAATAAACAAATAAAATATATCTCCATCTGATTGCATAAGCATAGTTATTCTCACTACCACTTGCCTAGTCCTAAGTAATAACAGTAACAAGTAAGCGGGCAGCACTCTGTTGCTACCTGGCCCACTGTGCTCTTGCAGAGAATGCGATGCCCTAGTCTTCCTAAAACAACAAAATCTCTGTAGGGGCAGTGGTGGACCCTGTATCCCCAAGCACTAAAAGACTAATCCAAGAGGGTTGAGCCCAGGAACTTGAGGCCAGCCCAGGTTGGCCTTGAGCTCACTCTGTAGACCAGGTTAGCCTTGAACTTAGTTCTCCTCTTGCCTCAGCTCCCCAAATGACTTTGGTGACCAGACTATGCCACCAGGCCAGTTATAGATTATAACTCTGGGAAGCAAAGGTGACTCAACTTATACATAGACAATGTGCCTAAAAGACCCATGTTCCCAGTTTCTTAGCTTCCTCTAAGAATAAAATGGAGACAATTTTAACAGCTGCTGTATCTAAATATCCAGAATTATGTTAGTATGTTAGTATAGTAATTTTTAACAAACTAAGACAGTAAAGGTCAATGTTTACAGTCTAAAGTTAATACTGGAAGGTAGTTGAACTTCCTAGAGCTTCTATACTGAGAAAAGATTCTTTGCCCTTTCTCTCCTTCCTACTTTAACACTGATATCACGAGTCACTCAAGTCAGTTGACTAGTAGAAAAATAAGATCCTACTAGCCAGATTTTTTTTTTTTTTTTTTTTTGAGATCTGCTATGTAGTCCTAGCTAGCCTTAAACTAACAGGGACGCCCCTGCCTCTGCCTCTGCCTCCCAGTTCTTGAATTAAAGGCGCACACCACCACCCAGCTCCAGACACTTCTTCCTACAGACTACACTTCCTACTTCTGGAGGAAAAGACGGTGAAGAGTGGCCTCAACTACCACAGGGCGTGGGTATCTTTAGTAGGTTCTCATGCCTTAGGGCAGCAGTTCTCAACCTGGGGGCTCAACCCCGTTGGCAAACCTCTATCTTCAAAAATATTTACATTATGATTCATAACAGTAACAACATTGTGTTACAAAGTAGCATTGAAAATAACTTTATGGGGCCTGGAGAGATGGCTCAGCGGTTAAGAGCCCTGACTGCTCTTCCGAAGGTCCTAAGTTCAAATCCCAGCAACCATCCATAATGAGATCTGATGCTCTCTGGTGTGCCTGAAGACAGCTACAGTGTGCTTTCATATAATAAATAAATAAATCTTTAAAAAAAAAGAAACAAGAAAATAACTTTATGGTTGGGGGGTCACCACAACATGAGGATCTGTCCAAATGCGCACTACAGCACTAGGAAGGTTGAGGACCCCGTCTTAGGGCATTAATCTTCACATCACCCTAAATAACAAAAGTTAGCATTCTTTTGCTAAAGCTTTTAATTTTTTTTTTTTTTTTAATATTTACTGTGTGGGAGAGAGGGGAGGTAGAGGAAGGAAGAGGAAGAGGAAAGGAAGGAAAGAGACAGAGCTAGCAAGCTAGTTCTCTCCTTCCAGCACCTGAGTCCTAGGAATTGAACTCAGATCATCAAGTTTAGCAGCCAGTGATTTTAACTGTTGAACCATCCCTGTTCGTCTGTTTTGTTTTAAGGACATTCAGGCTTAGGAATGATAGATAAAGGCTGAAGAGATGGCTCAACAGTTAAGGTCACTTGCTGCTCTTCCAGAGGACCTAAGTTCTGCTCATAGCAGCCATGTAAAAAGTGGGGCATGATGGGACTCTCATAGTCCCTCTGCTGGGGAAGGGGAGATGGAAAGACTCCTGGAGCCTACTGGCCTAGCCTAATTGGTGAATCCCATGTTCTGGTGAAGGATCCTATCTCACAACTTCAGGGAACTCCTGTTCAGGAGGACCCTATACCTCAGGCTTGCTCTGACATCCACCCAAACATATACATATCCCAACACACACACACACACACACACACACACACACACACGAATTACTAAATAAAATCAAAAGGGGCTGGGGACATAGCTTAGTAGTATAGCACTTTCCTAGCATATACAAGAGTCAAATATATATTTTAAGTATATTTATTAAAACATTTTGAAAAAATGTTTTAGGTTTAGTTTGTTTTTTTTGAAGTGAGGGGCTCATGTAGCTCAGGTTAGCCTCAAACTCACTATACAATTGAGACAGTCCTTAAATTCTGGATCCTCCTCCTACAATGCCAGTGCTTGGCAGCAGCAGGCGCCTTCCCTTCTGAACCATCTTGCCAGCCTACCCTCATCATTTTTTGAACATTTCTCTTTCCTGTGCAGCCATGGTCTTAAACTCACTATATAGTTCAGCAGCATCCTCCCTAGATTCGGGGATTACACATGTATGTCAAACACAGTCTACTTGAACGACTTCCCTTTGTGACTGGATATTCCTGACTTAGGTACTTTTCCTGCTGCAGTTAGGACTCAACATTTCTTCCAAAAGGCCTTGCTGTCTTTATTGGAAACAGCACCTTGTCTAAAGCACTCTGGGCACTTAGAGGCAGAGAATAACCTGGGGCCTATTAAGGTCTTACAACATTCTGCAGCTTCTCTAGCCTCAGTCACCAAACTGTTCAAAAACATACAACCCGCCAGGCGGTGGTGGTGGCGGCGGCGGTGCACGCCTTTAATCCCAGCACTTGGGAGGCAGAGGCAGGTGGATTTCTGAGTTGGAGGCCAGCCTGGTCTACAGAGTGAGTGCCAGGACAGCCAGGGCTACATAGAGAAACCCTGTCTCGAAAAACCTAAAAAAAACAAACAAACAAACAAAAAAACCATACAACCCAAAGGTTTCTGAAGCACAGGCTCAGGTTTAGTCAGTTACTGACTGGCCAATCTTCTGTGTTAGTTACTTCTGCTTCAGCGTGACCAGAATGACCTGACAGAAGCCACTTCAGGAGGAAAGGGTTATTTGGGCTCATGTTTTCATCACTTTAAGTCAATCATAGCGGGGATGGCATGACAGAACTCACAGCAAGCATGTGGTAGAAACGCCTCACATAGGATTGAACAAGAAGCAGAGACCACAGCCAGAACTAGGGGTAGGAATCATCTCCATTGGACCATTTGCCCCTAGAGAGCTACCAGGCAGGATCCAACTCTCAAAAGCAAAAAAAAAACACCATGAGTCCATTTTATAGAAACTTTGATGGAGACTAAGAAGTTGTATTCTATATTGTGGAGTAGAATATTCTAGTGACATCTATAAGGACTTTTGGGTCAATGATATTAGTTCATGATGATATTTCTAGGTTTTGGGGTTTTTGCTGTTGTTGTTGTTTTGGCTGATCTGGAGGACATGTCCAGTGGGAAAAGTAGAGTATTAAAATCACCCTCAACTACAGTGTTGGGGTTAATCTGTGGCTTAATCCCTAGCAATGTTGGTTTTATGGAGTTGAATGCTTGTATGTAATGTGTGTGTGTGTGTGTAGCTGTAATCTCCTCCTAGTGGATTTTTAACAATGAGAAGAAACAGAAACTGTATTCCGTGAGACACTGTGTGAGACACTGTGGCACAGCCGCAGAGCAGAGCAGTCAGATGCCCCTTGTCAGTTACTGACAGAACAACCATACACTGCTGTCTGCTGAACTGGGTTACTAAATGACATTCATACTGAAGATCACGTGGGAAGGCTACTCTGTTGTGTCTAACCTTAAAGTGAGGATTTTAGAAGCCTGGTCTGCTCAACTACAGCTCTGAGGACAGAACTATGAGAAGAACATATACTAAATTCCTTAAACATTCTATGTACATCAGGAATTGTTATCATTACTATTTTGGGAAATATTTAGTCAATAAAGTATTAACTATTAAAGTCCTCTTTAAATGAAAGAGACAGAGAGTGATAATGATGAAGAGGAGGAGGAGAAAGAGGAAGAGAAGAAGGAGAGAGATGGCTCAGCAGTGAAGAGCACTGGCTGCTCTTGCACAGTCTGATTCCCAGTACCACACAACCATACATACATACAAAATTCGAGTCCCAGGGGATCCCATAACCTCTGACCTTTAAGAGCACTATGCATACATGTGGCGCACATACCTACATACATCCAAACAAAATAAAATAAATTATTAAAAAAAAAAAGCACCACAAAAACCAGGTGTGGTGATCCATATCTGAATACTTGATATTCTACCTCCCAAGTGCTGGGATTACAGGAATGGATCACAGGCATGGATCACAGGCATGGATCACCACATCTAGACTGTCTTAGGTATTCCTCATAACCAAAAACTATCTGACTAAAACCCCTCCTTTCTGGCATGAGAGCTGTTAATTTTGATTAAGCCCAGTTTGTTCTTCCTTTGTCACTTGTGGTGGTGTTGTCCTCTGTAAGAAAGCAGAGTCTAGTCCCAGGCCCTGGGCATTCATGCTTATGCTTTCTTGAAGTGGAAAGTCTTTGGATGCTGTTTTGCGGAGGCAAACACGTGAAGGAATGTCTTGTTAAAGTGGACACAGGGTTGAAAGGATAAGGTAGAACTCGTGAAGGCACTTCACTGAAACAGACACGGGAAAGAGGATGTTCTGCTAAAGCAAGCACGTGAAAGGGCACATGAAGGATTCCTTGCTAACAACATGCATACATTGGTCCACCTTACATTGCATAGTTGAGCTGCATTTTTCAGGACTTCATAGAGAGAAACACACCAAAAACCTTCTGGCGGTGTGCTGCAGCTTCTTGCCACTTCAGTGGACTTGGGCTGATTGGATGCGTGTGCTGAGGCACATGGAGGACACATGATGTTTGAAGGGTATAAATAGGACATCACAGAGTGACAGAGCAAGCTTGGCTTGCTGGTACAGCTAGCTGCACAACGCTTCTGGGTCTCATGTCTTCACTGATCTTCACTTCCCTGAGAGAGAGGCACAGCTGAGAACTTCCCCTGGTGTCCCTCCAGGTCCCTCCTGCTGACTCGAGCCAAGGCTGAGGCCTGGCTGTCTCTCTGCTAGGTCGTGTCACTACTGTTGCTAACCCAACTCTACTGAACTGGACTGCTAGTGTAGCTGTGAGATGTTTGTGAATGAATTGAGGTGCCATTGCCTACTAACCTATGAAATGAACTTTCCAGACAATGCAGACAGGAGTTGCTCCAAAGAACCTTTCTAAACAGGAACACTTCCCCTCCAAATCTCCAACACCCCCATATCCATTCTTTTCCACTACCTCTGCTGGGTGGTGGGCTACAAGGGAAGTTAAAGTGTTTAAGAACCATTATTAAGCTAAGGGAGGGGGGTGGCACACACCTTTAATCCCAGCACTTGGGAGGCAGAGGCAGGCGGATTTCTGAGTTGGAGGCCAGCCTGGTCTACAGAGTGAGTTCCAGGACAGCCAGGGCTATACAGAGAAACCCTGACTCGAAAAAACCAAAAAAAACAAAAGAACAAAAAAAAAAGAACCATCATTAAATATAAGGTTTGAAAAACTAAAGTTACACTTTCTTCTACGAATTTTATACTTTTTTTGTTGTTGTTTTGTTTTGTTTTGTTTCGAGACAGGGTTTCTCTATGTAGCCCTGGCTGACCTGGAACACACTCTGTAGACCAGGCTGGCCTCGAACTCAGAAATCCACCTGCCTCTGCCTCTCAAGTGCTGGGGTTAAAGGCCTGCGCCACCACTGCCCTGCTTAGATTCAGATTTCCTAACTGGACTTTCTGTTGTTGTGTTTTCTTCCTTCAAGACAGGATCTCTGTAGCCCTTATACTTTGGGCTCTAACATTTTGGGTTTTTTAATCAATTTTTAGTTAATTTTTGTTGTGGCATGAGGTAGGAGTCCAACACCATTCATTTGCATGTGACTGCCTAGCTAAAATGGAAATATATCCATTCTGCCTATTAGATTATTCTGGTGCCCTTGTTGAAAATAACCTGACCATCAGGAATGTCAGGACTCAATTCCAGACTTCCTGGTCCACTAATCAAAACATCCTATGACACCACTATGTTATCTTCATTATTGTAGTATTTTAGTGAGCTTTAAAAATTAGGAAATCAACACCAATAAGGCGGCCCGGCAAGTAAAGGAAATCTCTGCCAAGTTTAATAACCCAAGTTCAGGACTTGCAGGACTCACATCATCAAAGGAGAGAACCAACTTGTAAAAGCTGCCCTCTGGGCTCCTTACACCTTGCATGACAGGCATACACACACACAAACACTGACACACTCATACACAATCTTTGATGAACTCTTTCCAATTGCTGGATATTTAATTTTAGTTTTCAGATGTTACTCACTGCTTTTGTTAAGCTGATTCCTTTGTATTGTATTTTCATTTTACCATGTTCTTTTTATGTACATTTGACTTGACAGTTGACATGTGGGTATGTGAGTATGGATACGTGCTGCCAAGGTGCACATACAGAGTCAGAGTTAGTTCTCTCTTCGTACACTGGGATCTAGGGATTGGAAAAGAGTCCCTCCAGTGCTTCTACCCACTGAGCCATCTTGCCAGTCCAATGTCACTGTTCTCATGTAGCCCAACTAACCTTGAACTTAGTATATAGCTGAGGCTAACTCTGACTTTCTAATCCTCCTGCCTGAATGCCCCAGTGCTGTGATTAGTAGCATCCACTACCACACCCAGGTTTATGTGGTGATGGGGATTAAACCTAGTTACTGTGCATGTTTGGAAAGTATTTTACAAACTGAGCTGTATTCCCTCCTTATTTTCTTCCTTTTGATGTTTTTGTAAATGAAACTTCTTTTTCTTACTTTTATTCCTGTATTGGTCACTGCTAATGTACAGATATACAACAGATCTTCCATTTTGATCTTACAATCTGTAATCTTATTAAACTTGCATTTTGGTTCTAGTATTTGTTTTTTGCAATTCCTTGAAATTCTTTTCATTAAAGTTTTCATAGTGTTCTGTTTTCTTCTGAGAGAGGGTCTTACTATATATACCAGGTCAGCCTTGAACTCACAGAATACCTGCCTATGCTTCCTGAGCCCCACCATACAAGGCCTCATTAAAGATTTTTTTTAGATCTATTTATTTTCTTTATATGAGTACACTGTAGCTGTCTTCAGACACACCAGAAGAGGGTGTCAGTTCCCATTACAGATGGTTGTGAGCCACCATGTGGTTGCTGGGAATTGAACTCAGGAACTCTGGAAGAGCAGTCAGTGCTTTTAACCACTGAGCCATCTCTCCAAGCCCAAAGATGTTTTAATAGACTTTAAAACACAAAGGCAATGGGAGAGGTTCTCAGAAAGAAAGGCACACCTCCCAGCACAGGCATGTGTTCCCCTTACAGCGAGCAGCAGAAAGACATACTCAGAGCTGACTCAGCTCCTTTGAGTTTTCTAAGCATAAGATCATTTCATCAGAAAAAAAAAAAAAATAGTTTTTCTTGGGCTAGAGAGATGGCTCAGTGATTAAGAGCACTGACTGCTCTTCCAGAGGTCCTGAGTTCAATTCACAGCAACCACATGGTGGCTCACAACCATCTGCAAAGGGGTCTGATGCCCTCTTCTGGTGTGTCTGAAGAGAGCAATGGTGTACTCATATACATGAAATAAAGAAAATAAATCTTTTTTAAAAAAATCTTTAAAAAAAAAAAAAGGTTTTCTTCTTCCTTTGCAATGTGGATGCAGTATCAATCTGCCTGTCTGTCGCTGAGATAAAATACTGACCAGAGACAGCTTGGAAAGAACAGGCTTGACTTGGCTTCCATGTCCCAATCAGTCATCATTAAGAAAGTCGGGGCAAGAACTCAAACTAGAGAAGAGTCAGGAAGCATGGAGGAGAGCTGCTTATTGGCTTGCTTTGCTCTGAAACTTCACAAGCCTGGCCCCCATCATCTGCACCTCTCTCCACATTCCTATTTTCTGAGCTCTCATAACAACTCATTAAGTTCTGAGAATTCTACAGACTTTTCTAGCCCAAAGCTTCAAATGTTCCCACAATCCTCCCAACAAACAACATAGTCAGGTTTGTCTCAGTTATAGCCCGGTCTAGAACCAATTTCTGTTCTAGTTTGCATCTGTCACTGTGATTAAACAGCATGACCAAAAGCAACTTGGGGAGGTGTCATAGTTAGGGTTTCCATTGCTGTAAAGAGGCACCATGACCAATGAAACTCTTATAAAGGACAACATTTAATTGGGGCTGGCTTACTGGTTCTGAGGTTCAGTTCATTATCATCATGGCAAGAAGCATGGCAGCATCCAGGCAGGCATGGCGCTAGAGAAGGAGCTGAGAGTTCTACATCTTGTTCCAAAGGGAACCAGGAGATGACTGAATCTCTCCGGCAGCTAGGAGGAGGGTCTCATTGCCCACCCCCACAGTGACATACTTCCTCCAACCAAGCCATGCCTACCCCAATAAGGCCACACCTACTAACAGTGTCATTTCCTAGGCCAAGCATATTCAAACCATCACATCAGGAAAATATTTCTCTTTATATGTTATAACCCATCATCAAAGGATGCTGTCATGGTTTGAATATGCTTGGCCCAGGCAGTGGCACTATTAGGAGGTGTGGCCTTGTTGGAGTAGGTATGTCACAGTGGGTGTGGGTTATAAGACTCTCATCTGAGCTGCCTGGAAGTCAGTATTCTGCTAGCAGCCTTCAGATAAAGATGTAGATCTCTCAGCTCTGCCTGCGCCATGCCTGCCTGGATGCCATGCTTCAACCTTGATGATACTAAACTAACTCTCTGAACCTGTAAGCCAGCCTCAATTAAATGTTGTTTTTATAAGATTTGCCTTGGTCATGCTGTCTGTTCACAGCAGTAAAACCCTAACTAAGATAGAAGTCAAGGCATGAATTCAAATTAAAAACCCAGAAGTCAGGAACTGAAGCAGAGACAAGAGAAGAATGCTTCTCACTGGCTTGCTCTCTCTCCATGGCATGTTCAGCTTGTTTTCTTACACAACCCAGGCCTACCTGTTCAGGGGTAGCACTTCCCACAGTGGGATGTGGGCCCTCCCAAGTCAAATGGCAGTTGAGAAAATGGCCACAGACAAGGCCCACAGACTCTGTTTGAGTCAAATTGACAAAAAACTAATCAGCACAGATGCTTTTTGTTTCTTTTCTTTCTTAATTAACCTGGCTAGAGCCTCTAGGACATTGTTGAAAACAACTTTCAAGAGTATACATCCTTGTTTTATCTCTGAGGGAAAAAATCAATTTTTCACCATGTGGCATGAGGGTTGGCTATGTGTTTTCCATAGATGTACCTGGCAGGTAAAGAGCCCTTCAAGCCATTAAAGGTGGCACACACCTTTAATCCCAGCACTCAGGAGGTAGAGATCTCTGAGTTGGAGGCCAGCCTGGTCTACAGAGTGAGTTCCAAGACAGCTAGGGATACACAGTGAAACCCTGTCTCAAAAAAAGCAAAAACGAACCAACCAACCAACCAACCAAACAACCAACCAACCAATCACACACACACACACACACACACACACACACACCCAGAAGAGAAGAAACCTTCAAGGCTGGAGAGATGGCTCAGAGTTAGGAGTATTTACCTCTCCTATGGAGGACACAAGTTGGGTTCCCAGTACACACTTGGTGACTTAGAACCACATTTAACTCCAGAACTTGACACCTTCTTCTGGCCTCCTCAGGCACTGCACACATAGTGCACAGACATACATGCAGGGGAAATTCCTATACCTGTAAAATGAAGGAAAGAAAGAACAGAAGGAAAAAGAAGAGAGAGACAGACAGAAAGACAAGCCTTTCTAATTGTGGGGTCCTATTTTCTCCCTTTCAAATAGCTAACTGGGACTGAAAATAATAAATTAGTAAATTTGACTTTGGTTTCCAGAGTGTACATTTAAAAAATTATTTATGTATTTGTGTCCAGCAAGGTGCAAATGTGGAGATCAGCAAACAACTTTCAGGAGTCAGTTCTTTCTTTCCCGAGGGGGAGGGGCCGGCTCAGAGAAGGGGGCATGAAGGGAAGGATTGTGGGAGGGGGGCAGTGAGCAGGATGTAAAGTAAATAAGTTACGAAAAAAAATCCAAATGTTGCTTGATTTTTCTAATTTTTCAGCAAATTATCTTCAAACTGTTTGAATTCTGGGTAGCTGCAGTCTATGTTTTTCTAAATTCTATCTTCTCCCTTTAACAGTCTATTTTTACTTCTCCATGGCACCTCCTGTTTCAGGTTCACTGGCATCATTAGCCCTTCCAACAGAGGCCCTAGCTGCCTCTGAATGGGGCACTCTGAATGTTAGTGAGAGTCTAAGATTCAAAGGGCTGTGGAAATAGCAAACCTTGAAATTCAAGTTCCAGTAGCAACAAGCAACTACTAGTCAATTTAGTCAAGAACTTCCCAGGAGGGAAAAACCCAAAAACACAAGCAACTATGCACAGTAAAAGAAAGCCCAGGTGCAGAGAAAAAAGCCTACTGGTTCAAGTACTAGGCTCAATGCTAGTACTTGATCAAAACCCAGAACAAACCAAGAAAAACTTCTAGATCCTAAGGATTCTGATGGTTTCAGGTGAAAGGAAACAAATCAAAAGCCATTTTAATCCATATGATATACAGGCTAATGAAAAATGAACATCTTGGGCTAGAGAGATGGCTCAGTGGTTAAGAACATTGACCACTCTTCCGGAGGTCCTGAGTTCAAATCCCAGCAACTACATGGTGGCTCACAACTATCTGTCATGAGATCTGATGCCAACTTCTGGTGTGTCTGAAGACAGCTACAGTGTACTTACATATAATAAATAAATAAAATCCTTAAAAAAAAGAAAAATGGACATATTTTCATTTGCTATCGTTAGAGAAATGTCTGCTCAGATCTTTTGTCCATTTCCAACTTGGGCTATTTGGGTTTATTTTTTATTTGGTTTTTGTTTTTGTTTTTGTTTTTTTTGTTTTTTTGTTTTTTTGGTTTTTTTTTTTAAATAGGGTGTTGTTATACAGCCCAGGCTGCCTCCTGAGTGCTAGAATTACAACACTTGGCCCACCACTTCTGGCTAGCCTCAAACCTTTGTGTTCATTCAAGAATCTACCTTGCTTCTACCTCCCTTGTCACAGGGAGGGTGGAGTAAGTGCACACCACTGCACCTGGCTGTAGATGCAGGAGAAGGGTGCATCATTCCCATACATAAACAGACAATAGAAATACGAATATTAGCCGGGCAATAGTGGCGCATGCCTTTAATCCCAGCACTTGGGAGGCAGAGGCAGGTAGATCTCTGAGTTTGAGGCCAGCCAGGCCTACAGAGTGAGTTCCAGGACAGCCAGGGCTACACAGAGAAACCTTGTCTAGAAAAAGAAAGAAAGAAAGAAAGAAAAGAAAGAAAGGAAGGAAGAAAGGAAGAAAGAAATATGAACAGTAAAGTGTAAAGACTAACAAAACAAATATTTTTAACTGCTTAAACTTGTAAAGAAAACTATTTGGTTCTAATGTTTAATACATACATGCTGTAGTAAATATATGACCATTAATACTGTCTGAGTCCAGTGTTTTTTGAACGATGCTTATGTGCAAGGATTTTTTTTTTTTGGTTTTTCAAGACAGGGTTTCTCTGTATAGCCCTGGCTGTCCTGGACTCACTCTGTAGACCAGGCTGGTCTCGAACTCAGAAACCCACCTGCCTCTGCCTCCCAAGTGCTGGGATTAAAGGCATGTGCCACCACCGCCCAGCATGTGCAAGGAATTTTTATCTGGAGTTGCTTATGCCATTGGTGTAAATGTTAATGCAATGGAAAAAGCAAATGATGTTTTCCTATTATTATAAAAATAGCCTTGACTTCACATGTTCTCTTGAAAAGGTCTGGGGAAACTCTAGGTTTACAAGACCACATTTTGGGTGGCTCTATGAACACATGGCTGTTTGGAAAAGGAAATTATTTTCCATATTCATTTTCTCATAAGTTGACACTCCAGCCTACAATCCAACCACAAAAGAGACCGATACAAGAGGATTGCTCAGAGTTCAAGGCCAGCCTGAGTTACACAGTGAGTTCCAGGCCAACCTAGACTACAAAGTAAAACTTATGTAAAAAGTCAGAATAGGGGCTGGTGAGATATCGGGTAAGAGCACGGACTGCTCTTCCGAAGGTCCTGAGTTCAAGTCCCAGTAACCACATAGTGGCTCAAAACCACCCATAATGAGGTCTGATGCCCTCTTCTGGTGCATCTGAAGGCAGCTACAGTGTACTTATTTCTAATAATAAATAAATCTTTGGTCCAGAGTGAACAGGGACTAAGCAAGTGAGGTCTACTGGAGCGAGCGGGGCCCACCAGAGGGAGCAGAGGTCCTTAAGTCAATTCCCAACAACGAGATGAAGGCTCACAACTATCTGTACAGCCACACTGTGTACTCATATGCATAAAATAAATAAATAAATCTTTTTTTTTAAAGTCAAAATAGTTGGGCAGTGACTCATACCTTTAATTCCAGCACATGGGAGGCAAAGACTGGCAAATCTCTTGAGTTAGAGGCCAGCCTGGTCTACTGAGTGAGTTCTAGGCCAGGGCTACACAGAGAAACCCTATCTTGAAAGAAAATACACACACACACACACACACACACACACACACACACACACACCTCCCAAAACAAAATCAAGATAGCTAAATAAAATGAACATTCCAGGGTTAAGCTACAGAAGGGAAAATTTATTATACTTCCCTATAATTCTTTTCTTTCCATATTGGCTAGTTTGATATCACCTTGCCACAAGGTAGAAACATCAGAAAGGAAGGAATCTCAATTGAGAAAATGCCTTCATAAGATCCAGCTGTAAGGAATTTTCTTAACTAGTGATTGATGGGGAAGGGCCCAGCCTATTGTAAGTAGTGCCATCCTGGGCTATGGTCCTGTGTTCTATAAAAAAGCAAGCAAGAAAGCTGGCAAACCATGAGGTAGAAGCCAGTAAGCATCACCCCTCCATGGCCTCTGTATCAGCTCCTGCTTCCAGGTTCCTCCTGTCCTTACTGCTTTTGATGATCAACTGATATATGCAACTGTGAATCTTAAAGAACTAGTAGTGAGCAAACCAGGCATGATGGCACATGCTTAATTACCTCAACTGTAGGAAATCAGAGACAAAGCATCATAAATTTGAGGCCAGCCTGGACAACAGAGCAAGACATTATTAGAAAGAAAGAGGATAGTATGGAGTGGCACATGCCTTTAATCCCAGCACTCAGATGATAAAGGTAGGTGAGTCTTTGTGAGTTTGAGGCCAGCCTGGTATATAGAGAGAAGTCCTGTCTCAAAAACAAACAAACAAACAAACAAAAATAGAGACAGCAATCCAGGATAGCCAGTTTAGTTCCACTAAAGGACACACTGAACAAAATTTCCAGGACAAATTTCTAACTATAAACTAACTCAATTTCCTACACAATTCGTCTTTCTCATGTCAGGCCTATGGAAACTCTTCATTACCAGTCACTTGAACTTTAGGGATCAAAGTTACTTTAAAATCTCTTTGTTTCAATTTCTTTTATTTATCAAAGCAAGGCCTCATGGGACATTTACACATGTGCTTTGGCCCGAGTACTCTTTCCTCTCTTTTCTAGTTAATGACTGCTCTTCTTCTATCCTTAGTATTCTAGACAGTTCCTCAGAAAAGCTTGCCCTGGCCTCCCTGTCAAGACCTTAATTATAATTCCTTGTAAGTGCTCAGTTCCAAGTTACCGTTTACCATGATTCTCCCACCAATCCCCAGACCTCACAAAGGCAGAGTGTACTTGCTTTCACTTCTCACTTTACTCCCACTGCTGAGTTACTTCAAGGCCTTTTCATGATTTCATACACCGTCAGACAAACATATATTCCCACTTACGCAACAGAGGCCTACAACTTGAATCAGAGAGGATAATTCCTGTCTTGACATCTTTTCATCCAAATCCAGACCCAATCTCTTCTCTGTCTCTTTAGTGACATAAAGTAGTGCCACAGCTCATGTCAAGGCAATCTCTTTAGCATGGCAGCCCACATGGGTCTTCTACAAACTTGTGGGTTCCTTTGTATTTCTATGCTAAGCTGGTGATTTTCCATATACTGCCACATTACCATTGCATAATGTTTTATGTCTGAGTACCTTTTCATTTAGTAAGCACAAACATTTTCTGGGTTCCTAAAGGGTAATTACAGTTTAATTTGCTATTCTAGTGCCCATTTACATTATGAATTCTCTGGGCACATCTGCAGAAGGAATTAACAAGAGTTTCTCATAGCATGAAATGAGGGCTCTGCCCACAGCTTATCACTAACTTTGGCAATGACAGTTCTTTGGAGGATGCCTGGAGATGTTAGATTATTTCTCTGAAAAACCACCTTTTGGTAGACAGTTCAAAACAAGTGTGATAGAAGAACATTAAATCATTATTTTACATTTCTGGATATATTTAGAATAGTTCATAACCAAGCATTTTTAAATATAGAATATTAACATATTCTATAACTCTTAAGATTAATCAACATTGTCAACTTTTATTCTTCCCACCTGAGGCATGGAAAATATTTTTACATTTTCAGTAAATTAATTTCTGCTAAAACTATACCAATGGGCAAAAAACGATGTCAATAGTCATGCTGGTTACTCCCTTGGCTGACTACTACTCACCACAAATTATGTGTATGAAATACATTTATACTGTTTTTAATGGTGGGACAGCATACATTTGACACGCTTGTTGTGGTGGCCAGAGGACAGAGTTCTGTCTACCATGTGAGTCCCAGGGACCCAACTCAGGTGGCCAGGCTCAGCATATACTCAGTTTCTAATTTTCTAATTCAATTTTTGGAGATAGATTCTCCTATTAGCCAGGCCTTGAACTTCTCTATATGGCTGAAGATGGCCCTGAACTTCTGATCTTGTCGGCTCTATCTAGTGAAAGAGGCTTGCAAGAATTTATAAATTCTATTATCATGATTTCGACCTATACTAATACAAAAATGAAGTTTTTACATTTTTTCCATAGTTATATTTATTGCTTCTTTTTTTTTTATTTATTTATTATATGTAAGTACACTGTAGCTGTCTTCAGACACCCCAGAAGAGGGCATCAGATCTCATTACGGATGGGATGGATGTGAGCCACCATGTTGCTGGAATTTAAACTGAGGACCTTCATTCGGAAGAGCAGTCAGTGCTCTTAACTGCTGAGCCATCTCTCCAGCCCCTATTGCTTCTTTTTTTATTTTAAGATTGAGTGTTTGTTTCTTGGTTTTGAAACAAGTTTCACTCTGTAGCTCAGGCTGGTCTTGAACTAAATTTGTAACCCCAGTTGGCCTTGAACTCATAGCAATCCTCCTGCCTCATTTTTGTGAGTGCTGGGATTACAGATGTGATCCACATGATTCAGCTTTATATATTACTCTATAAGTGACTTTTCTTGTTGTTGTTGTTGTTGTTGGTTTTGTTTTGTTTTGTTTTGTTTTTTTCCGAGACAGGGTTTCTCTGTCCTGGCTGACCTGGAACTCACTCTGTAGACCAGGCTGGCCTCGAACTCAGAAATCTGCCTGCCTCTGCCTCCCAAGTACTGAGATTAAAGGCATGCGCCACCGTGCCCAGCACATAAGTGACTTCTTATATTTTTCTTTTATAAAGCATTTAGTTACTGTGGAGAGGGGTTGCATATGTCTCACAATAGTGTATAAGTCAGAGAAGAACTTTCAGCAACCCGTTCTCTCCTTCCACCATGTGGGTTAGAGTGGGGGAGGGTTGAACAAGCTCGGCAACATGCAATATTATCCATATAAGCTAAAAGACAGGAGCTTAGTGGATATCATTCTTCTCTCTCTTTTTCTTAATGTGGCTAAGGAACAAAATCCAGGGCCTTATTATTGGTGTATACCCACAGTCCCCCAAACAATTTATTTTCTACTAAAAAGGGTTTTTAAAAAGGACAGGAAATTGACTTTTCATAAAAACATAAATATAAAATCATTTTTTGAAATAAGGCTAATGTAAATGGGATTTGTTATCACAGAACTAAATCATATTTTCCAATTTTGGGTAAAATACACATTCTAAAGTAGGGTGTGATAGGTCATCCCTGCAGATCTCTGAACTTGGAAGTCTCTGGTAAAAGGATTGCCATCAATTAAAGGACATCGTGGGCTATGGAGACCAGCCTAGACTACAGAGGGAAACCCAATCTTTAAAAAGGAGCAGGGGCAGGCATGGTGGACCACACCTATAGCCTTACTCTTCAGGAAGTGAGGGAAGAGGGTTTCAGAAAGATGGAATATGACCTAACCATCTTGTGAGTTACATGCCAGCCAGGACTACATAGCAAGATATTGTCTGAAAAGAAGTACTAGTGTGTGGGTGGGAGGGGGTGGGGGGTGGGGGAGGGAGTGATGACAAACCAACATAAGCTAGAGAGATGGCTCAGCTGTTAAAGAGAGCTAACTACTCATCTTGAGGACCTAGGCTCGATTCCCATTACCCATGTGGTAGCTTGCAACTATCTGTGACTACAATCTCAAGACATTTAATGCCTCTTTCTGGACTCTGTAGGCATTGCATGTATGTAGTACACAAACATACAGGCAAGCAAAATACTCATACACATAAGAATAAATCAATTTTTTTAATTAAGAAAAAAAGAAAAGAAAACCAACAAGAGACGAGCTGGTCATAGTAGCTGGTGACCTGTAATCCTATCACTTGGCAGATGCAGGAAAATCATGATCTAGATCACCCTTTACTTATGTTCCAGGCCAGACTGTGCCATGTAAGATCCTCAAGCAAACATACAAAACAACAACATTAGAAAAAAAAATCTAAGAAGAAATGGGAATTCCCCTTAGTACAAATCACAAAGCTAAGTGGACTTTGTGTCAGTCTATATCCCACGTGGTTAACTGCTTAAAAGAGAAACACACACTAGAAGGCGGCTCAGATAGCACATGAAGCAAAAAATAAGTTAAATATTACATACCCTGCTTAATCTCATTTTCCTTCCAACGGTTGGCAGCCTATTTCTTTTTCCATGAGAAGGAATATTAATTTATAGCATCCTAAAATATTTCATAAAGCCATGCTTCCAGAGGCTCTAGATGTAAAGTACCTGTTATCCAAGCATGAAAACCCAAGGTCCAGCCCCTAGTACCCACATAAAAGCCAGGTGTGCCTGTGGCATCTACAATCCTAGCACCAGGGAGGACAAGGATAGGCAGATCCTTGGAGCTCACTAGCCAGCTAGCGTAAGTAACCAACAAGCTCTGGGTTCTTTGAGAAACCCAGTCTGGAGAACAATAGATGAATCCACCCAAAGCTGACCTTAGACTTCTACACACATACGTGTACCCCCACAAAAAAGAATAAAAATAGCCTGGCATGTTGGTACAAGCCTTTAATCACAGGAGCCAGGGGGAGGCAAATTTCTGAATTCAAGATCAGCCTGGTGTACCTAGTGAATTCCAGGGCTGCATGGTGAGAACGTGTCTCAAAATAAATAAATAAACATCAAAATGCAAATTTCAGAAATTGAAGGTCAAATAAATTTATGCATTTCATTTATTTATTTATCCTGACCATGTATACACTAATACAAAAATAGATTTACACAGGTAAGAGCTGGTTGTAAAAAATCTACATTAAGCAATAATTTTGAAAGCCTTTCGGTTCTGGGTGTGGTGGGCCATGCCTATATAATTCCAGATCTGGAGAGCTCTACATAGGAGGATCTCGAAGTTAAGTCATCCTTGTGCTGCAGATACGTAGCTCTTGCCAAAGAAAAACTAAAACAAAAGTAGGTTTGGTGGTTACTGTTTTGAGATAGGGTCTCTCTCTGTAACCCAGACTGATTTTGAATTTGCGAAGAACCTCCCAGATCTGCTGGCCATGCCTATGCAGCTTTTTGTTTGTTCTTTTGAGACAGAGTCAAACTCACTATTAGTAGAGGTTGACCTTGAACTCCTAATCCTCCTGCCTCCTTCTCTCCAGTGCCGGGTTACGGGATTGGACACCCACCATATCCTAGCTCGCTTATTTGTTTGTTTGTTTGTTTGTTTGTTTTAGACTATAGTCTAGGCTACTCTGGAATTCATTATACAGACCAGGTGGCTTCAAACTCCAGGTAATCCATCTGTCTCAGTTTCCCCAAGTCTGGGATTATAGGCCTGAGAAACCATTCCAGGCTCGAATATTCCACAAACGTTTGGCTAGCAAAAAAAAAAAAAAAAAAAAAAAAAAAAAAAAAAAAAAAAAAAAAAAAGTAGGTACAACCAACGGAAAGCTACCAAAACATCCCACCAATCACAGCGCTAAACAACGCCACAGGTCGTCCAAATTACGCATTTGTTTAAGTCAACAACAGCTCTTTCCACCCTCCCAAGCTATCCCCTTCCGGCGTCAGAGAAGACAGAGGGATGATTTGTGACTTCTCCCTTTTTTTGATCCCTCGGCCCCGGATCCACCTGCTTAGAAGTGTCAAGGAGACTAGGAATGGTTAACGGTGACCAGCTGCCGAAAGAAACAAACACTCCTGACAACCCACAGCTGAGCAAGCAAGGGCTGTTTATCCACCAGCGCGTCCCCTTTGGAGGCTGCCCGCAAGCCCTCCAGGGCTGGGCGACAGCACCTCCCAGAAGGTTCCCAGACAGGCAAAGGGGTTCTCGCGTCCCACCCCCATGTCCCCCCGCCATACACACAGAGGTGCCGGAGCGAACAGTCGGCTTACCCACCCGCCCCTCCAGAGCAGCCCCGCACTAAGCCCCGAAGATGGGGCTCTGACGCGGCCGAGGCTGACCGGAGCGAGCTCCCGGCCTCGCGCCGCCGCGGCCCGGCGTGCTTGACCCGGCCCAGACACTGGCCCACCACGCTGCCACCCCTCACCTGGCTCTGTCCCACCTGAGCGCGAGAGCTGAGAGGGCAAGACGCGGAGAAGGGGCGCTGACCTTGTTGCTACTGACAGCGGAGCGCCACATGCTGCCGCTTCCCGGACGGCGGCCCGAAGGACATTTTTATTTTTTTTCCCCCTGGAGGAAGGAAACGGGAGGGCGCCGGCCCGGCGGCGGCGGGCACGGCGGCGGGGGTCCCGGCGGGCTGTGCAGCCTCTAGCGGGGACGGTCCGAGGACTACATCTCCCAGGCTGCTCCGAGCCGCCCCTGCGTCGTGACCCCGGCGCGCACGGAGGCGGTGACTCTTACCTCACAGAGGTAGCTCCTCCGCCCGCAGCAGCTCGGCGCCCCGGCGGTCCATGGACCGGAACCCTGGGCGGACCGGCAGGAACCCGGGCCGCGACCGCCGCCTCCCGGCCCCAGGCTCCTCCTCCTCGCTCCCCGCCGCCCTCTGCGGTCGCCCGCCGGCCGCGCACCGCCACCGCGGGCCTCTGGGAGCCACGCCGGGAGGCCGTGTGGCGGGTCCGCGGCCGCCGCGGGACTGAGGCCTACTCCGCCGCCTCTCAGTGCTTTTGTCCCGGGGCCTGGCCCTGAGCGCGGCTGCGGGCGAGGGCCGAGCTCGCCGGCTCCGCGGAAGATGCCGGACCAAGCCCTTCAACAGATGCTGGACAGGTAGGAGCAACGTGGGGCCGGGAACCGCCGGCCTTCGTCCTGGGCCCATGCTGGCCTCGAGGCCCCGAGAGCGGGGATCCTGGCGTCCGCCGAGAGTTCCACCGCCCGGAGGCCGGGAAAAGGGCTCTGAGTTTGGAGATGGCACTGGAGGGAAGAGCAGGCGAGCGGCCTGGGTCGTAGACTTAGAAACTTAGTTAAAGGAGGAAGGTCTGTTTTGGCCTAAGGCTGTGTTTTGAGGTGAAGAGGCGCTAGTGTTAACCCATAGTATTAGTTTCTATTTCTCCCCCGACTATGTTGTAAAGGGTTTGGCAGCGACGCCGCTGGGAAGAACTGATTATCACTCTGGAGAATGGTCCCTTGCGCTTACACAATGCAAGGGTGAGCATTCTTTTTTAAAGCCTGGGTTTCTTTTCTCCTTTACCCCCACCCCCACCCCATCCCATCCCTACCCCCAAACCGAAAGGTCAGAATATCCACAAGGGAGCCTTAACGGTCGGTCACACTAGAGTAGAGGTTATGGAAAACAGCCACATGCATGCAACATTGAACACGTAGCACACTTGATGATCGTTGAGTTCCCAGACACGTTTGGGCTTGTATTGGGACCAGTTGACCATTCCTGGGGTCTCCAGCCAGTAAAAACTCTTTGAAAACGTCTGCTGCACTGCCCTCTGCCGTTCAAATCCCAGCCAGTGAGTTTTTGGAGACTAAACTAAGTCCACCTTTTCACCAAGGCAGCTGCTTGCTTGCTGTTCTGACCAATTGTTCAATCTAATCCATGTTTGTGGTTGCTTGCAACTCTAAATAAACTGGCCACTCACTTCAGCAGGTGATGCTCTCTCTGCAGTTAAAATCCAACTTTGTAACTTGATAAATGAAGGCCTTCTCTTGATTGAGGTTATAACCATTAACTAGTGGGGCTGGGAGGGAGCATCAAAGATCCATCAGGGAAGACAAGAAGTTACTCCCTCATTTTATTCTAAAACCTAGGTCAGAATTTATCCTAAATCCTTGGTACTTAGCAGCTATTCTGCTAGAACTAGTGAACTTGTCAGTTTCTCCAGTTGTCTAGAAGTCTGGTCTCTTCTCAGGTTTATCTGTCATTATAATTTATCATACTTGACTAGATGTGTCATACTAAATATGCCCAGAGAGATTACTGCCTGCCACATCGATTCCAGTTAAGTGAGACTCGATTCTGGTATTGCATAGTTAATTATTTGCTCTGATGACATTCCACTTTCACTTTTATGTGGTGCCATTTAGAACAATTCTTATATCTAGATGTTGTCTTGGCTTCTTATATATTCTTTAGAGGTTTTTATAAAAGCCAGTGAGTGCTAATGAAGCAGTTACAGAAATGGGAATTCTGGCAGTCCTTTTTAGAAACGTACATAACTTATTATGGTTGTTTTCCACTCCCATTACCCTAGCTCATCCCCATCCTCTCCTGAACGTTTTCTTCCCAAGTTCTTTCTCATTCCGTGTCCCATTGACCCCTCGTTTCTGTGTGTGTTCCACTAAATTTAATTAGGATTACTTGCACAATCATGAGTCCGGGTTATTTACAGGAGCCTGGGCAATTTATCCGTGAGCATACCTCTAAATTTACTCCCTCCTCCTCTAGTGGTAGTATCCAAAGTTCAGAGTAGGCCTGGGGCTTTGAGTCCCTCCTCTGTCCCTGGTGTAGATCTCACTGGGATAACCACAGCTATGGTAAGTGCATGAGCACAAGGCCAGAAGACCAAATGCACCACACTCCTCATCTCACAACTCTTACATTCTTTCTGCCCCCTTCCGAATTTTTTTTTAGAAAGCTTGAAATTTTTCATTACAAAACACTAAGGAAAACAAACCTATGCATATATATGTAATTTATGAGGAAGGTGATCGTTCCTGCCTCTACCTTACCAATTCGGTGCTGGGAATTGAACCCAGAGCTTCATGCATGCTAGGTAAGCACTGGTTCAACTGAACCACATTCCCATTACTTAACACTAATAATTATTCTGACATATGTAGCCTTACTTGTCTACTTACATGTTATCTCCTTAAAATAAAAAACTTAAGAGAGTATGGGAGCCGGGCAGTGGTGGTAATTTTTTTTAATGAAGCAGAGTTGAAGATTTTATTAAAGATACTTTAATACTGGCTTCAGCATGAGGATTAAGAACAAAGAGGTGGTGCTCAAGGAAAAAAAATTGAGAATATGTATGTGGGTTTCTCAGCGTCCCAGAGACTAAGTCATATCCAAGTATGGGTAAGTGTTTCTACAAGGGAGAGTTAGGTTTTTTTGTTGTTTTGTTTTTCAGTTTACTTTGCATATGTAGAGGTCAGAGGTTGGCTCCTTTCTTTCGAAATGTGTGTCCTAGATACCAAGGTCAGATGATCAGGCTTTGCAGCAGGTTCTTTTACCCAGTTTTAACTGAAAGTTTTTACTTGAAGTGCATATTGAAGTCCAAGGTTTTCTACAAGAGCATCCATTTGTAGTACCTGACTATACAGTCAGGCGTTCCCACTATGCATATTAAACCAGTTGTTCTAATAGAAACTAATTACCTAAGTGAAAAGCACTTTTTCCCTTCATAAACTTCAGTGGAGGAAAGGGGGTTCTCTGAGAGTTAAATCAATATCAAAATTTGTTTAGTGGGCTGGGGATGTGACTCAACTGGTAACGTGTTTGCCAAATATACACAAAGCCCAAACTCATCTCCAGTGTAAAGAGTGGTGGAGACAAGTGGTTGAGAAGTTTAGTTATCCTCAGTTGCATAGAGTGTTTGTGCTAACCTAGACCACATGAGACCTTGTCTGGGGGAAGAAAAGTAACAGAAAAAAGGAATTGCAAATACAATATAATTATGCAAGAAAAATGAGACGTCATGAAGTATCTTTAAGTGTTTAGTACCGGGCTTAGTATAGATTAAAGGTTTGGTGGTACATACCTTTAATCCTGTTGCCCAGGAGGCAGAGATAAGCCTCATCCACGTAATGAGATGCTTTCTCAGAAAAAAAGGTGCTTAGTGGTGGTAGTTGTAGAGACTGTGTCTTGCTGCTCAGAGTTGCCTCTGATTTCTTGGGCTTGTCTCAACTCTCCAAGTTGCTGAACTGCACAAATGTGTCACTGTGTCCAACCAGGAAAATGTGCTTAAATTAGCTACTTGATAGAGTTATTTAGTTAGAATAGCCATTCCAACACTGTGAGGTTTATGTTGGGTTTTACACTTTCACTATTGAATACTTTGTATACACTTATCTATCACTAGAAACTTATGGGGGGGAAATCCATGACAGAACTAGAAAACAGCCTCCATTACAGCCTCGATTACCTGCATTCAGTCCTTCCTCATTCCCTAATATTTACCCTTCCTTGTCTCCTTTGTATCTTTACCCACATTTCTTTACACACAGACAGACAGATATGTGGTTTGGGGTAAAGAAACCAGGAAAGTGGGGCTTGTTTGCCTGGTGCTGCAGCTTCAGTTTACAGGCCTTCCCTGTTATTTTATACAGTGACGCTCCCTTCTCCGTGCCTTTACTTCTTTCAGTAAAGTCAACACCATGTTGTAGACTAGGACCCAGCTATGAGGGAGGGCCTTTAAAAATTCATTGAAATGTAGACTTTGGGTCTACTTAGTTTTGTTGCATGCTACTTGTAGGATCTTTATACTATAGTTGTAAATACAGATTTTTAAATTTTTTTATTAATATTTTGGGGCGTTATTGGTTTGATTTTTGGTATGTTTTTGTGTGGGGAGGGGTTGTTTTGTCTTTTGTGGAGTTTTTTGTTCTTGTTGTTTTGTTTGTTTGGGGGTTTTTCTGGTTTGGTTTGGTTTTAGTTTTTCAAGAACTGTTTCTTTGTGTAGCCTTGAATGTACTGGAACTTGCTCTGTAGACCAGGCTGGCCTCTAACTCAGAGATCTACCTGTCTCTGTCTCCCGAGTTCTGGACCTGTGCCATCACTGCCTGCCCTCCAAAAGAGAATTATTTTAATATTAACAAGAAACAGAAAAGAAATTGTTGTGCTGTCCTTTTTTTCCTATAACCATCCTTTATCATTAAGAGAAAGGAGTGGGCTTTTTAAAAATTGTTTGAGCTGGGCAGTGGTGGTGCATGCCTTTAATCGCAGCACTTGGGAGGCAGAGGCAGGTGGATTCTGAGTTCTAGGACTGCCAGGGCTACACAGAGAAACCTGTCTTGAAAAAAACCAAATAAATTAAAAAAAAAAAATTGTTTGGTTTCCTCAGTTGAAAATTGAATGGTCTGAGAATATGGCTCAGAACATACTGCCTAGTATGTTTGTAATCCTGGCTTGAGAGGGTAGGGGAACTATATATAAAAACACTAACACTTTGATTTTTTAAGTTCAAGAGGTCTTAATAAACAAAAGATAGTTGAAACTGTTCCTGTATGCTAGTTCACTAGTCAGGGGAAATTACTAGAAAGATGGAGTCCAAAAAAAAAAAGATGGATAAAAACAAAGTTCAGGAAATAGATTCTGTAGTGGAAGATAAAAAACAAAACAGAAGAAAAGCTCTACTGGGAATAGATTGGTTGTTTGGCTCTATAATTTTTACAGGAATTCTCCAATACAGCATAATAGTTACATCCCATTAGCTAAGAGCTTCTAGAACCCTAAAGGTAAAACATTTCTTTCTTAATTTACAGAAGTTGCTGGGTGTGTTTTGCCACCGATGAAGATGATAGAACAGCTGAATGGGTGAGACCATGCAGGTGCAGAGGATCTACTAAGTGGGTTCACCAGGCTTGTCTACAACGCTGGGTAGATGAAAAGCAGAGAGGAAACAGCACAGCCAGAGTGGCCTGTCCTCAGTGCAATGCCGAGTACTTAATAGTTTTTCCAAAGCTGGGTAAGGACTGATTTAAGAACAACACAGACATGTTCACTGTTATTTTTCTAAGTGTGTGTGTGTGTGTGTGTGTGTGTGTGTGTGTGTGTCCACCCATAATTAAAAGCTTTTTTTTTTCCTTTTTTTGTGAGGGGAAGAGGTGGAGACTTGAGGCAAAGTCTCACTCTGTATCCCTGGAATTCATGACAGTCCTCCTTCCTCATCCTCCCCACTTGCTGCCATTATGAGCAACAGCACCCAGCTCTCTTGGTTGGTTGAAAGGTTTTTATGTGTATGAGCGTTTTGCCTACATGACTGTATGGGCTGCATGCATGCCTAGTGCCCAAGGAGGCCAGAAGAGGGCGTTGGACCCCCTGAAGCTGGAGTGTGATGGTTGTAAACCACCACGTGAGTGTTGGGAACTCACTCCAGTTCCTCTACAAGAGCAGTCAATGCTCTTTGGTCTCCAGCTCCTTGAATTTATTTTTAAATGATTTATCTTTGGGTTTTTTTTTTTTTTGTGAATTTCTTTATTTTCCCTCTCTAAATGTCAAACACTTATTTTGCTAACAGTTTACAATATCATTAACAAGTCCCCAGACTTGCCTGCTTGTCAGAATGTTAACTATTTTTATTTGAGAAGAAAAGGACTTTTATGACTAACTATAGATATAACTGAACAAGAGAGCTGACTTAGTCTGGGGATACAGCTTGATCAGTAAAAAAAAAAAAAAAAAAAAAAAAAAATGTTTGCCTGGCAAGCATGGAAACCTGAGTTTGGTTCTCACAACACATGTAACCTTAGTGCTGGAGAAGCAGAGACAGGATAATCCCTGGGCTCACTGCCCAGCTAGTCTGTGTTAGTTGATAAGGCCAATGAGAGGAGACCCTGTCTCAAATCAGATAGATGGTCTTTCTGAGGATTACTTCTGAGAGTGCATATATTAAAAGGGGGGGTGAGGGTTGATGTAAGGAGCATCTTTCTTTGGAGACAGTTTAAGAGAAAAAACAGCAGTGAGTACTCTAATATTCCTTAATTCTTTTATTAAGAAACAAAAATAGGCCAGGCGGTGGTGGTGCATACCTTTAATCCCAGCACTTGGGAGGCAAAAGCAGGTGGATTTATGAGTTCGAGGCCAGCCTGTTCTACAGAGTGAGTTCCAGGACAGCCAGGGCTACATAGAGAAAACTTATCTCAGAAAAACTAAAAAAAAGAAACAAAAATAGAGAATTAAAATTTTGCTTTGGGTTTTGGCCATGCTAGGCTCTGAACTCTGTCTTTCCCATTATAGGCAAGTGTTCTTGCTCTACCACTGAGCCAATAAAGTTAAGTTTATTTTGAGAATCAGCTTATATTGTAATCTTTCAGGAAAACTGCCCCTTTTTCTGGGCATTATTGGACATGAAAATAACCAGAAGTCTTTGAGAATAGGACTAACCTGGAAAAAAGCATCACTTTGTTCATTACAGCCTTATGTTTCTGAACTTTTTGTTTGGAATGCATGCCTTGCTGTTCTTAAAAATATTTTTAATATTAACCTTACCAATAACAAAGGTATGGAGGAAACCCAGCTTTATAGAAAAAAAATAGAAATTGTTAGATTCATTGTTCTTGGTGGGTGCTATACTTATTATAGAAATGTAGATAATAAAATGCTTTTCTAATACAAGATGAGGTGGATATAGAAAGTGTCTGCTTGTTTTCATTGGTAAGAGGAAAGAGCTTTGCATGAAACGCAAGTAGCATAGTGAAGAAAGTAGTGTTCTCAGACTTTTGTGATTTGTGGACCACATGAGGAATGATCATACACATCACTAATTTAAATAAACATAAAAAAAAATGAGCTCGCTGGCACATCTCTGTAATCCCAGCATTTGGGAGAGGAAAGAAGAAGATATAGAGTTCAAGGCCCCCTTAGACTACATAGGATGTTCAAGAGTGGCCTGAGCTATGCAGTGAGACTGTCACAAAGGAAAAAAATAGCCTATGGGGTTTTCTATTTTCTTGTCCTTTTTTTTTTTTTTTTTTAAGATTTATTTAATGTATATGAATACACTTTCACTATCTTCAGACACACCAGAAGAAAGCATGGGTCCCCATTACAAATGGTTGTGAGCCATAAAAGAACAGTCAGAGCTCTTAACCATCTCTCCAGGAGCCATCTCTCCAGGCCTAAGTGTTTTCATTTTAAGTGCAAAACAAATATTTTAAAACATTGTAAATAATCAAGAGGCAAAGAGATAGATATGAATTTAAGGCCAGTCTTGTCTACTAGTGAGATCTAGGACAGCCATAGCTATATAATGAAGCATCCTTAAAAAGAAGGAAGAAGAACTTAAAATAGGTGGATGGAAAGATGGCTCAGTGCTCAAGTGTGCTGGCTGCTCTTGGCTAAGAAGAACCTGAGTTTGGGTCTCAGAACCTGTGTTGGACAACTCATTTTTGACTTGAGCTCCTGAGGATTTGATACCCCCTTCTGACCTCCTCAGGCACACATATAAATAAGTAATAAATCTTTAAAAGTCATTCAGCCTTAGCCTTTGGATGGAAGCACAAGATTTACAGGTTTGTGGCACCACACCCAACTCCACCTGAATCTAAATTGCTGCTGAATGTTTGCAATGTTGAGGCAAAACTGATCATTCCTTTTTGAGTAACCAAATTTGTTTACCTAAAAGTTTTGGTTTGATTGTCTTCGTCACTTAAATTTGAAATGGGAAACTTAAATTTACCTAGAATACTAGGATAGTTTCTGTCTTTGTAAAAATCTTTGTTATGTAAGAGAATTCACAGTAAGCTTCTTTTTAATTACAGGCTTTTCTAGTACCCTTTAAATTACTAGATTTCTAAAAATTTGTGTTGACTCAAAGCTTCAATTGCCATCCTTTGTGTAAATGGATGTACTGTTGAAAGTGCCAGGCCCACCAAGCCATTGAAAATTCATTTATTTGGAGTGGGGGTCTGGGGGTCTAGTTTAGTAGCAAAACACATACTTGGCATACATGGAACCCTGGGTTTAATCATCAGTCAGTGCAAAACGCTAATACGGCATTTCTAAAGTACTAAAACTTTGTGCTGTAGTTAACTGGTATTGAACATTTATTCATGCTTTCTCTTTCCTATTAGGACAGGAGTTTTTAAGGGCTAGGATTTTGTCTCCTCCAACACTGCAAAGCTCTTTGTGTTGTAACCTGGTGCTGTTTTCCCTAAAATTATGATCCCCATTCCCACCCCCTGGTCATGAGGCAACTGCACCAAGTTCCTGATTGGCACACAGGACTGAGGATTTATCAGTCAAAGGATTTCAGTGATTATTTTTTAACAAAATACTTGCCTTAGATAATCTTTTGTTCATAAAAATATCTCCTCTGGCTACCATTTTATCATTATGGTATGTTTCATAATAAGTATTTATTTCTTCCTTCCAAATATTAAAACTAATCTTAGACTGGTCTGTCTGGGAGTAATGAAAGATTTGGGTGAAATAAAATTAAGATAAAAGCCAAGACAAGAATTTTGTCAGGACATATCTAGAAGTAAGTAACTCAGCCCATTCCTTAATTTTAGCAGGCTTAATTTTACATATAACCCAAGAGATAGTCACAAAATTTCCAAAAGAAAGTTTAAGGATTTGGGGATTTTATAAAATAAAAAAATTTGCACCAGATGATTCATCAAGAAAGTCTGTCATATTTTCTCTTGTCTGTCAGAAAAACAATTCAGACTTCTAGGCTGTTGTCCATGCTCTAAAAAATAAAAATAATTATGGCCTGCCTTTTAGGAATTCTTTTCTTGAAAGTACATATGACTTTTATATAAATTATATCACTGAACTACCAATAGGTAGTATCATTTGCTATATACGTACCTAAAGAGCGAATTCAGTTAAACAGATATTTGAGAATTAAAAGAATTTGAAATACATCTGTAAGTATTTCAGATCTTTTCCCTTTTTGAGTCTGTGTTTCAATGCAGGAATAAGCAGATCTCTTCTGTAAATATAAATATGTTTTAGACTCTGCATCTGGCCATTTTTCAGTAAAATGTTAGTTACAAAGATAGCTGTTGGATTTGGCCATGAGCCAGCGGTTCTCCAACCATTGTTCTAATAATGAAAATAGATAAAGTATATTTTGCCATGAAAATGCTTTAGGAAAAAAAGACATACCCCAAAGAAGGAAGTATGGTGTGGTAGGAATTGGCAGAGGGAACGTTATTGAAGTAAAGATGAAATCAGCAAAGGAAACTGAAAGGGGAGTAATAAAATGTTCTGGAAAGGGAAGAGCCAACCATATGTCAGAAAGAAAATATGTCATATGTAGCTGATAATATAAATAAATGGGACTGAGATTAGACCACTGAATTTAGATATGTGGAGGTTGTCAGTGATACCAAGGAATAGCTTGGGAGGAATAGGTTCATAGGAAAATTAGACAATTATTCAAGTATTTCACTCAGAGGAAGCAAGAAAAGGAGAAGGACAGGAAGGTTCAAAAGGTTTTAGGAGGCTGGTGCCTTTAGTCCCAGCACTGGACAGGTAATGCAGGCCAACCTTTGTAAGTTCAAAGGCTGTCTGGGCTATCTCTAAAGACTTTAAAGGGGTTGGTGAAAAGATTAGCAGATGAGGACACTTGCCCAAGCCTGCCCATCCTTGGGCCCACATGGAAGAGAGAGAAAACCAGCTCCTCAAAGTGCCCCCTGTCTTCCTTGAAGCACCTACCTACACCCTAGACATTGTAATAACATTTTCCTTAAAGATAAATAATATCATGTTTGTCTGATAGAAATAAGCCATGGAGTAAGGGCATGGTGGAAGAGAATGGGAAGAGAACAACTGGAGCACTGACCTGAGTTAGTGATGAGGAGATAGGTGTGCTTTATAAGTGAGTGACTGGATTTGGGGGTTTGCCCCATTGTTCGTGGAGCTATGCAGAGAAGGAACTTTGTAGATCTTGTAGTCCATAACAAAATTCAAAATCAGCTTTTATTACATACCCATGGTTTCTAGCTTCCAGTACTGCCATTTAGAATCTTAAGTAGTTCACTAGGATGAGATTTGTTGTGCCTTCTGAGGAAGTGATAATCCGAGCTGTCTTAAGTAGGTTGAGATTAGATGGCATTATAATACCTGTAGCATGGCACTTGGTATCCTACAAAACAGATGCTGGTTATAAAGTTAGAAAGCACTAAATTAAGCTTATTTTATTTCTTTAGCCCTCAGCGATACCTTATTGGGTTTTTGTTTTGTTTTGTTTGTTTTTTCAGATTTTTTAATTTAGTTTTTACTTATTAACTTTACCTGTTCACTGTCTCCCTCCCCAATACCTTATTATTTTAAATGTTATTTAAGTTATAGTTTGCAGATGATGAGTAGTTACTTTGGAACCAGAAGCCTTCACATCTCTCCTCATGCTCTCTTTACTTCCCAGTGTCATCTCTCTGTTTACAGTAGCTGGCTGTAAAAGCCAGTAGGGGTGGGGTTGATCAGGGGCTTTAAAGGATACATTTTTTTTCCTTGGATGTTTAGTTATTCCATCATCAAATTACTATGCTAGTTTCTAAGAAAATGTCTAAAATAACAGTTCATGTATAAAGGTATTCAATAAATACAGTAACTTAGCCAACAAGTTACATATACCTCTGGTTAAATGTTCAGTTCCTTGGTTTTGTTTTGAACAAATCTAAAACACTTCTACTTCTTTGGAAAATTCTAGAACTAAATTAAATTGGACTTAATGGCAAGTAAAATACCTCCAAAAATACTAAATGTTTAATTGAGAATTGACATTTGTAGCTGTTGAAGTATTATAAATACTGGCATCATAATCATCTTTTTAAAAGCTTATTAGAAGTTAATTTTCAACTAAATAGAGTATATTTTAAATCAAGTAAAATAAATTGACTTGTCTAGCTATAATAAAATAGCCATGGGCTAAAGAGACTCACTGTTTAACAGCACTTGCTGTTCTTGCAGAGAACTTAGATCCAATTCCTATCACCTACATGGAGGCTTACAACCATATGTAATTCCAATTTCAGAGGACCCAACACACACATACACACACACACACACACCTATGACTAAAGAAATCTAAAAATACATGTTCACTTGTTTAACAATTAATTTTAGATCATCTAACTTCATACAAATGTTTTAGCTATAGAAAATATTGAAGAAGTCATTTTAAAGCCCTACCTTATGTTAAAACTTTTCTCTCTTTATATTGTAGGTCCAGTCGTTTATGTCTTGGATCTTGCAGATAGACTGATCTCAAAAGCTTGCCCTTTTGCTGCAGCAGGAATAATGGTGGGATCTATCTATTGGACAGCTGTGACTTACGGAGCAGTGACAGTGATGCAGGTTCACCATTCTCTATTCAGTGACACTACTTTTGATGTGAAGGTCTATTATATATTTGCTAGGAGTTTTAAAATATATTGTTTTAATTAATGATGCTATCATGATTAAAGAATAAGAATTTATATAAAAAGGAGACTAGAGCTGACAAAATGGCTTAGTGGGTGGAGATGCTTGCCACAGAGCCTAATGACCCAGCTACAATCCCCAACAGTCAGTCACATGATAGAAAGGCAGAGAAGTGACGCCCAAAAGAAATTGTTCTCTGAATTTACACATGAGTTGTGGCATGCCCCACCCCTGATAGCATGCACACAGTAAATAGAGTGTTACTCAAAGTCAGCTAGTGAAAAGGTCTCCTCCTGTTCTTCATTTGCTTAGGCCCCCATTACCTTTTCAGATTAGAGCTAATTTCATATTAAACTACTTTCTGTTTCATAATGAATTTAGATCTTTTCACATAACTATAGAGATCTGTAAGCATTCTATGTATATAATTACAGCAGGTTATTAAACATTCTGTTTTTATTTTTAGGTAGGTCTCAGTATTTGGCTTCAAACAATGTACATAAATGAAATGCTAGAGAACAGTTACATAATTATGTACATAAATATGAATCAAATGCAAATCTCTATAAACATTTATAACTCAGTAAAGGGAATTCATAATTGTTTTAAGTCTTAATCTGGTACTTGAAAATTTAAGTCATTTGGATTCATAGAGTGGAAGTATTAATATCATGTAAGCAAGAAAACACAAGTTACAAATATATATATTGTAAAACTCTTTAGAAATCACCTTTGTATATACTGCTTTACTTGAAACATTTATTCTAGGAATGAGTGATTAGCTGGAAAAGTAGATAGGTCCTTTGTGACTTAAAAGTTTTGGGAGGACATTTTTACCTAAACCTGAATATATGAGTATATAAGCATAGTTTTTCTAAGTGTAGCTTGAAAATCAGAAGCGAAACAGGAATATATATTACTTCTGTTACTTACCATTGTGCTGGATATTCCATTATTCCGTACAACACTTTTATTTTTTTATTTCTGTGCAGCATCTTTTTTTAAAGATTTATTTATTTTATATATGTGAGTATACTGTCACTGTCATCAGACACACCAGAAGAGGGCATTGGATCCCATTACAGATGGTTGTGAGCCACCATGTGGTTGCTGGGAATTGAACTCAGAACCTCTGAAAGAGCAGTCAGTGCTCTTAACCGCTGAGCATTTGATAAGGGAGTATGTCCCAATAAATCAGTATTTAGAATTTTCTTTTTTTTGTTTTTTGTTTGTTTTGTTTTGTTTTGTGGTTGTTGTTTTAGGGTGGGGGGAGGTGCGCCAGTCTGTCTGGGGAGTACAGACTAGTTTATGTCAAATCCACAATCAACATTAGTAACACATGGATGAACAAGATAATTTGATTTGTAGCCCAGAACTTCAGAACTTTGTGTTTCCACCTCCACCTTACCAATTCATAGGATAGTAGTGATGGCTAATATTGATTGTGGACTTGACAGGAACTAGCCACTAAAATACAAACCTCTGGGCATTTCTGTGAGGGATTCTCTAGATTAGGTTAGTTGAATGGGAACACATACTTTCAATATGGGGCAACAGCAGTCCTTGGAGGTGGGGTTCCAGATTGTGTAAAAAGAAGAAACGGAGCTGAATAGTAATCATTTTCTTTGCCTCTTGCCTGTGGCCTGCCTTGCACTCAGCTGTATCAAACTCCAGTCAGCATGCCTTTCCCACTCTGCTGAACTATATTCTCAACCTGTGAGCTAGAGAACCCCATAAGTTGTCTTGTTGGTATTTAACCACAACTAAAAATAGCTAATACAGCCACCATGCCCAGTTTATATGGTACACCAACTGAGCTACATACATATCCTTCCCCTAGGATTTGCCATCTGCCAGGGACTTAACATTTATACTCTTCAGTTTGCTTTGTGATAACAACTCTGGAGTTGATACAAATCACCAGCTAGATCACTGTGCCTTCCCATTAGTTATCCTTACTTCTCCATGTCTCCAGTCTTTAGTTATGGGATTTGAATGAGATTTTTCACTTGGTTTTTGTGTTTGTTGAGTGTTTGTTTGTTTTGAGACAGAGGCTCACTATATAGTCCTAGCTGATCTCAAACTCACCAGAGATGGTTCTATATACCAATGCCTCCCAAGTGCCAGGTTGGGGAGCTGTTTGTGTTTTGAGTGAAGATCCCACTATTATGTAGTCCTCGCTGTTTTAGAACTTCTGTGTAGATCAGACTGGCCTCAAACTCAGAGACCTCCTACCTTTGCCACCCTCAAATCAGATCAAATGCTGGTATTAAAAGAATATGCCACCACACCTGCCCGGCCTTTTTATTTTTTAAACTGTTGGGTTTTTGTTTGTTTGTTTGTTTGTTTTACTTAAACTCCTTATCCTCCTACCTTTCCTCTCAAGTGCTAAGGTTACAGCTTTGGAGCACCACTTGACAAGATTCTAATTTTTTAAAAAAATGTACAAAATAACAGTTTTCATTGTGGCATTTTCATGCATATATGTCATGTTTTGTTCTTAGCCCACTTCCCTGCTACCTTCCCCTCCCCTCTTGCCTGTCTTGCTGAATCTTTTCTTCCCTCCAAGGAAACCTCTCCTAGTTTCCTGTCAAATGGATGTTCTGTTGACCTTCCCACCACCACCTTCTACCCTCTTTAAAGACCTTCTTATGGTCCCCTTTTTAATTCCATAACAAAAACACACGCAGTATACACAAATTTAAATCTAGACTCTGCATAGGATAGGAAACAGCAGTATTTTATATGTCTGCATTATTTTGTATAACATAAAATTGCCAGTTTTGTCCATTTTCTTGTAAATATCATTGGGGAGGCTTTATCTTACTGAATAAAATATCATTGTTATGTGTACCACATTTACTTTATGTATTGATGGACCAAAGGGTCTTTTGGCTATATAACCAAGAATAATGTAGTTGGGTTAGATGATGCTATATTTTTAGTTTTTGAAGAACTTGCACTCTGACTTCTATAGCGGCTGCACTAGTTTATATTCTCACTAGCCAAATGTGAGGATTCCTCGTTACCATATCTTCCCTGGCCAGCTGTTATTGTCTTCTTAAAGTTAGTCATTCTGACAAGGATGGGGTAGAATTTCAGAGCAGCTTTGATTTGATGTCTAGTGATGTTGAACATCTTTTTTTATTTTGGTTTTTCGAGACAGCGTTTCTCTGTGTGGCCCTGGCTGTCCTGGTACTCACTCTGTAGAACAGGCTGGCCTTGAACTCAGAAATCCACCTGCCTCAGCCTCTCAAGTGCTGGGATTAAAGGCTTGCGCCACCACTGTCCAGCTTGTTGAACACCTTTTTAAATATTAATATCTTTTAGACATTTGTATTTTTTCCTTCGAGAACTATATTTGGTTCATTAGCCCATTTAGGGATTAGAAAAACTCCATTCACAATAGCTTAAAAAATAGACTTTAAAAAGAAATGTAACTTTGGGTCATTAAAGAAGAAAATTAAGGGTCTAGAGTCTAGATGGTTCAGTGATTTATGATCTTCTGCTGCTCTTTCAAAGGACCTCGGTTAAATTAGCATCCACCTGGTACCTCATAGCTGTCTGGAACAGTAGGTCCAGGTAATCTAGTACCTTCTTCAGGCATCAGGCATACACGTAGTACACAGACACATGCTCAGCAAACACCATGCACATAAAATTAAAAAAAAAGAATACTGGAAGCTAGAAAGACCTCCCTTACTCATGGATTGGCAGGGTTAAAATATAAATGTCTGTGTTATCAAAATCAAACTATAGGCTCAACGTAATCTGCATCAAAGTTCCAGTGTCTTCACAGAACTAGAGAAGGCAATCTTGAAATTCATAAGCACTAAAAGACCCTCAGTAGCCAAAACAATGCTAAGTGGAAAGAGCAATGCTGGATATATCACTGTACCTGGTCTCAACCAGAGGCATTGGGTCACACCTTTAATCCCAGCATTCTGAGAGTTCCAGGCCAGCAAGAATGATGTGGTAAGACCCTATCTCCAAAACAAACTAAAATGATCTCAAACTTACTACAGAGTCATAGTAACAATACTTAATACTGGCACAAAAAAACAGTAGACCAGTAGAATAGAATAAAGAACATAGAAGCTTATACACACAGCTATAGCCACCTAATTTTCAACAATAGTGTCAGAAACATGCATTGATTTAGATGTGATATCCCACTGTTTGAGCAGAAGCAGGAAGATCTAGTTTAAGGTCAGCCCCAGATACATAGTGAGTTTGATACAGCTAGCTTGGGATATATGATACTATGTCTCAAAACAAAAACATACATTGAGAAGAAAAATAGTATGGAGAAAACAGGGTATCCACTTGGAGAGTGAAACTAAATCTAAACCTGTCACCCTGTATAAAAACAATTCATAGTGGATCAAGGGCCTTAGAAAAACATAGGTAAAACTCTTAGAGGCATAGGCAAGAATTCCCCTAGAAGGACTCTAGAAGCACAGGAATTGACAAATGGAATTACATTAAATTAAAAACATTTCTAACAGCAGAGGAAACCATCACCACAGTGAAGATAAAATGAGTCTCAGTATATATAGAGAACTGTGAAAAACAAATTTCATTTGCATTTTTAATTTAAAAAAAAACTTTTGTTTGTGTGTATATGCATTTTGTATAGGCCTATTTGCTTGTAGAAGTCAGATGACAACTATTGGGAGCCAGTTCTCCTGTCACCTTGTAGAACCCTGTGATCAAACCAAAGCTCTCTGCAAGTCCCTACTCACTGAGCATCCTCCCACCCTCTATATGCATTTCTTTGGAAAAGACAGAATATTATTAACTTACCCAACACTGGAATGAACACCTTTTAAGTATTGATGCATTTAAATTCTAAAAAACGATGTTGTATCATAAATAACCTTATTCTTAGTTTACTGATTTAGGGGATTTATTGTGTCATGTGTCACATAGTAAAGGTACAACATTAGACCCTCCCTTTAGTGTGAAAATAGCCTCCATAAACATTGAAATTTTTTTTACCTTATTTGAGACAATATCTTTTGAACAACTAAGTAGTGAGTAGCTGCTGCATCGAATTACTTGGCATGTGCCATTACACTTGGGCCTTATGTGTGCGAAGCACATCCTGAGACCGCTAACTACATACACCCACAGCTACTGGTTGTGGGGTAGGCCGTCATTTGATTGCTTGTCTGTGCTCACCTAGAAGAAAGCAAAACACAAGTGTCTAGAGGACAGGTGGAATCTAAAAATCATCTCAGTCCCAGAGCTCACTGACAAATTGCTTAAGAGGAATGGAAGTAAAGGACAAATCTCCCACACTATGTGCTGGCGCTTGCCTTTGTTTGTTAAGAAAAATACAGTCTAGGCGCTTTTTTTTCCTCACCACAAATTCAGAGAGAATGGGCTCCAACATCTCAGCTCTTAGAGTACTTAATGTGCTTAGTGCACACATTAATTCTCTTTAACAAGAATCTTGCCCTTAACTTGCTTGTTTACAGGGAGACCCAAAGCATGCTAGATGACATTGTAAAGTTCCAGTTTTGCTGTGGTAACACGTGATAGAGAATTCCTTTTTGAATAGTGCCTGTTCCCTTGATGGTCTACAGTCTTTCCTTGATATTCTTGCAGATTCAGATGTTACGTAGCCAGAGGAATACCTCTGTTTCTTAAGCAGCCTGGAGAACTTACAGTGGGAGCCTTTCTTCTTTCCCTTTGTGTTTGTCATTGTGGCCAGTTACTGGAAGATGGCTGCCACACTGAAAAGCAGTGTGTGCCTTTAGTCCGAGGAGTTGGAAGGCAAAAGCAGGTGGATCTCTTTGAGTTTGGGGCCATCTATATAGTGGGTTCTAGACCATCCAGAGCTACTCATTGAGACCCTGTCTCAACAAGTTTAATAACAACAAAACTCAGATGTCCCTTCATGACTCTATTGAGATATAATCAGTGCATTTTTGTAAAGTTCTTTTATTCCAACATAAAATTAAACAGCTTGCAGATTTTATCCACCACCTACCTTAAATGGTGATTTTGTATTTTATTTTATTTGAGGCAGGGTAAGCCTGGCTAATAGAGCTATGTAGACCAGGCTGGTCTCACAGTTATGGAGATCTACCTGCTTCCGTGTTCTGAGTAGTAGGACTAAAGGCATGTGCTATGGGTGATCATCCTTCCTTTCTTTGCCTTTTTTTTTATTTAATTTTTTTTTAATTTTTAAAGATTTGTTTATTTTATGTTTGTGAGTACACTCTAGCTGTACAGATAGTTGTGAGCCTTCATCTGGTTGTTGGGAATTGAATTTAGGACCTCTGCTCACTCCGATCAGCCCGAGTTGCTCAGTCCCTGCTTGCTCCGGCCCAAAGATTTATTTATTATTATAAATAAGTACAATGTAGCTGTCTTCAGACACATCAGAAGAGAGCATCAGATCTCATTACAGGTGGTTGTGAGCCACCATGTGGTTGCTGGGCTTTGAACTCTGGACCTTCAGAAGAACAGTCAGTGCTCTTACACACTGAGCCATCTCCCCAACCCATTTTTTTTTTTTTTTTTTTTTTAATTTTTTTATGTTTGAGGCTTGTATATGTGCCAACTATACGTAGTACCTGCAGAGACCAGATCAGCTTGTCAGATCCTTGGGAACTAGTACAAGTGGTTGTGAGTTGCCATATGGGTGTTAGGACTTGAACCCAGTTCTGCTGCAAGAGCAGCTAGTGTTCTTAACCACTGAGCCATCTCTATAGCACCAGTATTACTTTTTATGAATAAGTCAAGACTAATAGCTTTCAGGTTTTTTTAAAAAAACTTTTGTTTCTGTGTTTTGAAACTAAATGTGTCTTACAAAGTGAATGGGATATATACCATTTAAGTATGTACCACTGCTTTAGATAAGAAAATAACTGTAGCAAATGCTGTCTGCTTCCCAGGTTGTAGGCCATAAAGAAGGGCTGGATGTTATGGAGCGAGCTGACCCTTTATTTCTTTTGATTGGACTTCCTACTATTCCTGTCATGCTGATACTAGGCAAAATGATTCGCTGGGAGGACTATGTGCTTAGACTATGGCGCAAATACTCAAATAAACTACAAATCTTGAACAGTATATTTCCAGGTAAGGTCCTGAATTGTGGCTATATAAAGTGCATGTTGAATTGATGTTTAGAAGAACCAACACATGATTTTTAAAAAAAATGTTTAAAGCTTTTTTTTTTAAAGCTATTCCTAAGATTTAGTTCTAACGTAATGCTTTCCCCTCTAGGGATTGGTTGTCCTGTTCCTCGAATTCCAGCTGAAGCTAATCCTTTAGCAGATCATGTCTCTGCTACTAGAATTCTGTGTGGAGCCCTTGTCTTTCCTACTATTGCGACAATAGTTGGTAAACTGATGTTCAGTAGTGTTAACTCAAATTTACAAAGGACAATCTTGGTAAGATGGATTTAATATTACTTGTTTCAAGCAGTATTCAGATGAGAGTGGACTGTATTTGTGTTTAAAGGGAGAGGTGTTCTATAGGGGGTCTGTGGCTGCTCCCTCCATCAACCCCACTGTCAGCTTAGCTTGAGGGAGATACGAAAAGCAGGTCCTCCTACCCGTCTAGCCTCCTGGACCCTCTCTGTGGGTACCTTCTCTTCTGGACTGTGCTCTGGGTTCAGTCCCCAGTACCAGCATCATAAATAAACAAGTGAGATGAAACTGGCTCATACTGTTTCCTATCATCCTATTTGCCCTCCTTGGTTGCAGTCCACATAGTGCCCCGCATTCTCCTTTCTCTCAGTATGTAGAATTCTGTGGGAAGAAAGCTACTCAAGAGTGATGCAGGGATGGAGGCTTTTCCTCTGCTACTTGAAGTCTGCTCTTTCCCAACCTCTGCCCTCATAGAAGAGAGTGTTTCACTTGAAATTATCAGCATTTATTTGGCTTCAAAGCCGGTCTTTTTGTGGTCGATGTAAAATTCTTTTTGTTTATCTGATCCTGCATTATAAGAACATTAATTTCCCTTTTTATTTTAGGGTGGAATTGCTTTTGTTGCCATAAAAGGAGCATTTAAGGTTTACTTCAAACAGCAGCAATATTTACGCCAGGCACACCGCAAAATCCTAAATTATCCAGAGCAAGAAGAAGCATAAAACTGACTTCTGGTTGTTCTGAGGCGTCTCATCCTGACAGTCTGCTGTGTTCTGATTCCATCATTAATGCACTAGTGGAGACTTATGATAAGCTACTGCTCCTAAGAGATACAATAAAGCGCGCAGGGCAGGGAAGCCTCTCGGTAGTCATGGAACCTAAGGACACGAGTCAGCTCTGTCATTTGTATGTACTACTTTTACTGCAGTCGGCTAAACCATTATTTTAGCATGGTCAACCTGGGTTTGTTCATATTTTTCCAGACAAGAATGTAAAGATAAAACTGTACAAATATTAAAAGTGGACATGTTTTATTTTGACGACTCTTTTGTATATACTCATGTTCAGTGTTTTCTTAGGGACAGCAACTTGATGAAGGAACTGTGAGGACTTCTCACTGGTGTAATTTGATTACATGCTACACAGGCGCCTCTTAACATGAGGAAATGTAAACTAGTTCTGAATAAATAACAAGCTCAAAAATGTCAGCATTGAAATGATTGTCTGAGCAAGAGAAATTTTGTTGTCTTTTCCTAAACCCATGTGACATTTCAGATGTGGAGGGTCAGTTTCCAGGGCTTCCAGAGCACTTTTTCACTATTAAACTTTATTTATGCAATGTTGACATCTCATAGTACATAGTGTAATTTTAACTCATGTAGTCATCCTGTGTGTGTGTGTGTGTGTGTGTGTGTGTGTCTGTGTGTCTGTATGTGTGTGTGTGTCTGGGGAGTGTGGTTCAGAAAGAAGGTAGGAAGGAGGGAAGCGGAGGATAGTGATAGGGAAATGAGGTGGAAGGCCCTTTTATCACTTAGTCTGTTTTTAAATTTGTATTTCTAGAAATTAGAGCTGCCAGTTCATAGGTTAAGCAGAGAACAACTTGCAAAGAAATGATAATAAAATTATTGGGGTTTTGATGATTCAATTATTCAGATATTTATTAATTGGCTCCCATTTATCTAGTCACTCTGCAGGGTGCTGGGGGTGTAGTGGTAAACGAGACAGGCTTGCTCTGAGAGTTTGCAGTCTAATCTAATAGAACACGCAGTGATTGAACCAAAGTGAGCTCTTGATGGTGCTTTGAATATCAGTCAGTGAGGTGATTATGGAGTATTGATCAAGATAATTGATTTCCACTTTTATCTGTTTATAGGATGGCCAATACTAATGTTTTCAGGGTGTGTTGTTTCTGAGTCAGGGTCTCTAGCACAGGCTAACCTCAAACTTCCCATGTATCTATCTAAAGATGACCTTGAGCTCCTGATCGCTGATCCTCCCAATTACAGGTGAGCACGTAACACCTGCTGTTTTAACTTGATGCTATGGATTGAACCCGGGGCCTTAAGCATGCTAGGTGTACACTACCAACTAAACTACATCACCAGCCCTCCTTTTAGGTTTTAATTGTCATAGTAACCGGGCGATCTCCTTAATAGTCATTGTTTAACTAGTTTTATATTCATTGTTCAAAAGCAACTATTTAGGTCATGTTTAATAGTGACCATTATAATGTTTAGCAATCTGAATGTTCTTTTCACCTATTTTCATTGATTAAAATGAAAGTTTTTAAAGTTCAAAAAATAATGCTGTTCACCGTATATGATGCATGACAATGTTCCCCCTTACTGAGAAATGGATACTTCTCTTTAGAAGTGTAACAAATATAGATTGAGCTGTGTTATATTGTAAATAAATATTTTAGTAAAGACTGGTATCTTTCTCTAGGTTGGTTATCTCACTTTTGAGTTTTATGGTGTCTGTGGGAATGACTGTTTTGAACATACAGAGTTGTACTTATCTAGGGTATAAGGGACAATTTGACTGAGTTAACCTTAACACTGGTGGTGTTCTGAAGAGAAAACATGAACTCTGATTATATATAAAAATAATTTAGATTATACAATTATGAAATATATTGGCTTCTATAGTTGCCAGTGTGAAAAGGTATATTTTGACCTTCCTGGATAATCTTGTTGAGCGGCTTGTACAGTTACACAGCACTCAGTTCCCTATGTACTCCTTTAATGTTCAAGATGGGGAGTCGCTGCTTGGCTTGACTGGCATCAAGGCCTGTGAAGGCCAAGGAAATGGTTCTTATTCTTTGGGGCAGGAGGCAGAGGTTTATAGAGCTATGGGGAGGAAACCACAAGTGCCTGCTGTCCATCGTGAACACTAGCCCTGCATCTGAATAGTTTTCAATTTAAAAGGTCTTAGCCTAAGAAAACACCACGTGCCAGGCCTCCCAACCACAAATAAACAAAAGATATGGGTGGACTTAAAGTTTGATGGGTTATGTTGAGCTCCTAATCTCGTTTTAGTAACTGTAGCATATAACCTTGGCCAGGTGGCTGCACAGCAGTTATGTTCATCTCTAAAACGCAAGTAACATTTAGACAGTTTCTAGGATTAGTTGAAAAAGGGCAGGTACTTTAGGCCTCAGTAGCTCCTAAAGGTCTGTTCTAGGACAGGACAGTAATAAAGGATAGGGCCCTAAAGGACAGAGCCAGTGAGGACTTGGGGATGTGTGAGTATACTGTTCTGCAACTTTTTTTTTTTCATTGTTATTTCTAGAAATGTCACATTACTTTTTTAAAAAATAAAATTCAATGATTAGTAAAATTCTATTGTAGAAATTAACTCCATCTAGGTGGCTGAAAATGTTCATTACTTATCAAATGATTGAAGAATATATAATTAAGTGGCTTCATTAGTCACTGCCTTGCTAATTCTGCTGTATTTTTTTTTTTTTAATTCCTTGTTTTCAACATAGAAAACTCAATACTGGCTGAATTAGGTTGAATAAAGAATTTTTATGCTCTCTAAGTGTATTTTTGTCTGTTGAACCAACCCTAAAATTCTCTGTACTTATTTCCCTATTTTGAAGTTAAGTGTTTTTTTGGGTTTGTTTGTTTGGTTTGGTTTGTTGGTTTTTCGAGACAGGGTTTCTCTGTGTAGCCCTGGCTATCCTGGAACTCACTCTGTATACCAGGCTGGCCTCAAACTCAGAAGTCCACCTACCTCTGCCTCCCAAGTGCTGGGATTAAAGGCCTGTACCACCACTGCCCAGCTTCAGCTTGCTTTCTTATAGAACCCAGACTTCCAGCCCAGGGATGGCACCACCCACAATGGGCCCTCCCCCCTTGATCACTAATTGAGAAAATGCCTTACAGCTGGATCTCATGGAGGCATTTCCTCACCTGAAGCTCCTTTCTCTGTGATAACTCCAGCCTCTGTCAAGTTGACAAAAAAACAGCCAGTACAAGCAGTAAGCACTTTTTTCTGTTCACTTACCATCCTGATCACAGCCCCAAATCTCTTCCCAGTTCTCCTCCCTCACATAACTCTTCCCCCACACCCACTTCCCTCTCCGAGAAGGGGGAGTCCCTCCACCCCAGATACCAACCCACCCTGGCACCTCAAGTTACTTGCAGGACTAACTAGGCACATCTCCCACTGAGGCCAGACAAGGTGGCCCACTTAGGAGAACAGGAGCTATAGGCAGGCAGCAGAAGGTAAGTCCCCGCTCCAGTTGTTGGGAGACTCCATGAAAACCAAACCACGTCTGCTTACATACATGGGGAGGCTAAGTCCAGCCCATGTATGTCTTTTGGTTGGTGGATCAGTCTCTGGGAGTCCCCATCAGTAAGCACTCTTAATCCCTGAACCACTCTCCCATTTTAAATTTTTAAAATTTTGTGTTCATGTGCATACTGTGGCTTGTATGAAGTCAGAGGACAGCTCTTGAGAGTATGTGGATCTTGGGAATTAAACTCAGGACATCGAGCATGCGAAAGCCATCTCACCAGCCCTGTGGTTTTAAACTACAACTTGCTTGCCTAGGGTGCAAAAAGTTAGGAGTTCAAAACCAAGTGTGGTAGGTAACATGCCTGAAATCCCAGCACTCGGAAGTAGAGACAGGAGGGTCAGTTCAAGGTCATCCTTGGCTACATAGCCAGTTTGTGACCAACTCTAGGCTAGCTCATTAGATAGATAGATAGATAGATAGATAGATAGATAGATAGATAGATAG
>JADRCD010215879.1:0-24205 GCA_019843815.1 Montemys delectorum | reverse complement strand
GGCAGTGATGCCTTAGACCGGAAGGCAGCGATGCCTTAGACCGGAAGGCAGCGATGCCTTGCACTGGGGTAGTAAAGCCCTATTTTTATGGAAAAGGATGGGTCTGAGGTCATTCCATAAAATTGATTTCACAGAAAATGGAAATAAGCAATTTACTCTAAGAATTTTATTGAAAAATTATGCTATTCTATTTGAATAATGATGGGAATGTTCTACACATTTCCTTTATTAATGAATTAAAATACACAAAACACCATAAAATTATATTAGAGGTTCAAAAGTATCACTTAAATCTTCCTTACCAGTCACTTTCATTTTGTAAAATCAGCAGTTCCATTAAAATCGTATTATGTAAAAATGGGTTTTTACTGTAATAATAGTTATTACCTATTTAGCTCCCAAGGATGTTGTGAAAATTAAATAATAAGCCATTGGAAAGCAAATACAAAATGTCACTAATATCAGGGGGCAAGAATGGCAGGCAGATGGCAAAAAGAAAGGGAAAGAGCACCCCAAATATACCACAAATCATAGCCTTCACCTCCAAATCCACTTCTACAAGCACTTGAAGCAGTGGCTGTGTGGACTGATGCTATTTCATTTTTTAGTGTTATAATGTATTCATCTTAGCCCTTGTGTTCTATAAATGAGGGTCATTTACACGGTTGCTAAATGTCAGGAATCTAACAGTGAACCCAGATTTGTCTGATTTGATGGCTCTCTCTATATCCGCTGAGGAATTTTCCCTTTTCCTGGTGTCTCATAATCATGCTTTAAATTCATGCCCCATCTTTCACAGCCCATTTTATGTACCTTTCCCTCCAAGATCTTCTCCCACTATTCACCGAAGATGGTTTGCTTCTGTACACATTATGCTTGTTGTAGTTTGGGATTATTATTATTCATTATATGTTTTATTAACACAGCTAAACGACTGGCAGTCTGAGAGGATGAGCCTAGCTTACTCACTTTTGGCAGCTAGATCCTAAATACACGGTGTACCATAACCTCACACACAGGGCAAATGATCTTACCAATGGTATGGCGTGTTAGGTTCCCATCTAAGCAGCTTCTCTGGTTTTTCTAAGAGTGAATGTGGTGTAACATTAAAAGCATCCAATTGCTCTGTATTTGTTTTCATTTCTAGTTAATGGGAAAAATGTAAATAGTAAACAATGAAATATAATTTTTTATGAAGTAGGCTAATTTTCATGAATCAAAGCAGGTAGGTAGGGTAACTTAAAAAGTAAGGGAAATAGAATAAAGAAAGCTAGTATGGGCCTCAGTGGTAAAGCAGTTGATTTGAATGCATAAGGCTCTCGGTTTGAATTTCACTAGGTGATTGTATAAGTGCCTCTGTGTGTGTGTGTGTGTGTGTGTGTGTGTGTGTGTGTGTGTGTGTGAATGTGCTTGTATATGTGCTATATGTACATTCATATGTATAATTATGCATATGCATATGTGTGTATGAGGGGAGGGTCGGGAAGGAGAAGAAAGGAAAAGAGGGAGAGGGAGAGGGGAAGGGGGAGGGAGAGGGAGAGAGAAAATGAGAGTATCCAGTGCTGGCTTCCTTCCTTCCTTTTTTTCCTCATTGCCTCAGTGGAGACTCTGAGTGGATAACTTCCTATATCCATGTTTCAGATTCCTCATTTGTTGAAGTTACTTGTGATAACAACAAAATCACTTACAAAGCAGTTGTGAGAGAATATGAAAAAGTCCCCATATGGCAGCATAGTAGGTAACACACACCAAGCACTATCATCAAATAATAAAAATAATAATAATAATAATAATAATAATAATAATTCACATTCCTTAGGAATCTATTTAAAGGATAAGAAATGTGTTCTCACTGCCTTGCAGCCTTGAAGTCAAACCTTTCAACCTCAAAGATTTGCTTTTGCTGTTAAATTCCGACAGCAATATTAAGCTCACCCAAGTTCTTCTTCCAAGCACAACTTAGAATCAATCAGACTTGGGCTAGACTCAGTGAGCACACTTGGATCAAAGAAGGTTGGGAACTAAGAGAACAAACCAGTCACGAAAGGGTGAAGAGGCAAATCTACAGGGAGACACTGAAGGCAGACTCTACAAGAAGACCCACCCAAGATGAGAATATCAAGGAGTATTTGTCAAACAAAACAACAAAGAAGCTTCTCTCTCGTGTCCAACACTGAGTGGTACACCTTGATATTCTCCATCTAGCCTGTCAGAGCAGCTTCATAGATAATCCAGGTGAACCATCCTGAATTAATGGTGATCACAGGACTGAAGGGTAAGAGAGAACACTGAGCTCCCAGGCACCAGAGTGGACCCTAGACACAGCTTGCAATGTTAAGCAAGATGGTTGAGACGGCTGCTTGTTCAGCATCAAAGTCCCAAAAGATTCTAAAAGCTTGGCTACTTTCAAAAGCCTCCCTGGCTTCCCTAGCTTCATGGGAAAAACCAGAGCCTGAGGCAAATCCGATGACTAGATTCATCAAAGACATGACTGAGGGACAACAGAGTTCTTTCCCTTTGGAGTATAGGAATGACTTACAAGCCTATTTACTCAAAAAGATACATTTTCCATTGATGAGAGAGGTAGATAATGGAGAAACTGAATAACATTTCAAGTTTGCATGAGCTATCTCAGATGCCCCACCATTCATCTTTCTATGAGTTACAAAAACATCACCAAGGGCTCCAAAGTGACCTGACTGTGTGAGGTTTTTGTTGTTTGTTGTTGTTGTTTTGCTTTGTTTTTGTTTTGTTTTGGGCAGGGTTGGTTTTGCTAGCAGAAACAGAGTGAACAACGTATCCACTTTGTTCTTCTTTACCCTTAGTCCTTTTGGAAAGGAAGTGTACTCTTCTGCTTAAAAATAAGAACTTAAAATCAAATTGCTTAGGTTCAAATCCCTACTCATATGAATTGCAAGTTGTGTGATTCTGATCACATTGCTAAGCTGCCAGGAACCTGTCTCCTTGTCTGTAAAAATGCAGGAAAATAGCATTACTCTATTCACAAAGTCCTTGGGAAGCTTAACCAAGTACATAAAGAACAGCTCCTGGTATATTGCTAGTTCTCAGTAAGTGTCTGACATTATTATTGATTCACAGATAGACAAATGTTCTTTTCCCATTGCATATCTTTCGTTTACTGTAACCATGAGATGGTCATATTGACCACAAATGGAATTTGATTTTGGGGTGCTCAATAAAAATTGACCTATGAAGAGTACTTTATTTTAAGTCTAAAGAGATTACCTGGTACTTTGATGGACTCTAAGGAAAATTAATGTTTTAAATATGGGTGTGCTTAGCTGTGTTTCTAGAATTATCTTTTTTACTGCATCTGTTCTCTTCCATTGATTCAAGTCTTTTAAAACTAATAATAGTAGGTGTAGGTGATATACATAGGAAACAATTTCAAAAGTGAAGAGAATCAACATAACAGGAGAAAATATGTGCCAAGCATTCACATGATTAGGGGATTAATATCTAGAATATACAAGAAGCTCAAGAGTTAGAGATGTAGCTTCGTGGTTGAGGGCTTGCCCAGTATACTGAAAGTCCTCAATCCAATCCCTAGAACCAAAATAAATAATTTAATTGTATACCAGAAGAACAAATAATCTAATCAACAAATAAATAGATTTGATTGACAGTTCTCAAAGAAGAAGGTATAAATCCAATACATATGCAAAAAGTACTCAATATCCTCAGCCATATAAAATCAAAACTACACTGAAGATTCCATCATATCCAAGCAAAATGGCTACCAATAAGGAAACAAATGACAACAAATTCTAGCAAGGATATTAGAGGCAGAGAAAGCTCACATACTATTAGTGGGAATGAAAACCCATCAAGCCATGATATATATGATATAGCGGTTCCTAAAAAAAAAAAAACAAAAAAAAACTCGGAATGATTACTCTCCCCAAATAGGTCATAAAAATAAGTAGGTACTTATTTTCATCTGCTTTCCTGTCTTGCATTACATCATGCAATCTTATTCCCCTGTCAGACTTGGTTCAATTCAGTCCATCTGTTTCCCTTCCCGGCTGGTTTCACTCACTGGGTAAAATCAAGACATCATCACCAGGTCCTGGGATGCTGTGGTTGTACCCTCCCCAGCCTTCTTCAACATCTTTCCATGTTTCAGGAAGGGACCATTTTAAAGCTGATTCTGGTACTGATGTAGAAGCTGGAATACAGGAAAGATACAGAGTTAAAACTATGAAAACCCAAGACATTGTGACAAGTTCAGGATTCTATCGTCATTTTAAGACTGGGGTATCGTCACCTCTCAAACTAGCTGGCTTGAATATTTGAAGTTTCTAGAAAATATTTTATAGCAAGAAAGAAAGTTACTATCCAACCCTTACTCTTCTGAGAAAATATATTCCAAGCTTACTAAACATTTGCATTCTGCTTCATTATAATATTATATATGCTTATTATGTATTATTTTGAATATTCTAATAAAGAAAAGACAATAATTGCCCAGAACCTCACCACATAATGATTACAACAATCAACCTTTTATTTGTATTTCCTCCCATAATATCTCAGTGTTATTATATAATTGAAATTATATCAAATTCAGTTCTATTTAGTTAGCTTAGTTATTTTCTTATGTATTTTCTAATGACACTAAAACTCTATAAACCCAATTTTAGTGATTACACAATATTCTTTCGTACTAGAAGTCCATTATTTCTTTCTCTGTAACATTTAACATGTGGAGTCTTTCTAACAGTAAACAATGTGATTTGAGCAATCTCTACGCAAATCTAACAATAGTCCTGATGTTGTTCTTAAAGTGGACTCTTGGAATGGCTGAGTCAGAGTATGTTGTTCTCATAGCTTCTGGTGTGTGCGAATGGCAGGATCATGAGCTGGACATTTCTTGTGATGGTAATGTATGCACAGATCATGTATCCTTAATAACTCTGTTCCTGACCAATAGTATTCTACTGGTACCACTATCCTGAAATTGATAATCACTGGCCACTTCCTAGAGAGACTTCTAGAACTACACTCTGGATCCTGCCATGTTGAGCTACATCTGCTTGCCTTTTTCTGCTTTGTTTTTATTGTGCTTGTTGTTTTTACCTATGATATGAGTAGTATAACTTGGAGCCAGGAAGATTGCCTCAAAAAAGCAATAAAAAAGGCTACCTCTTGACAGGGTGGAACCTCTTCCATTAGTGCTTAGTTTCACAACCATAAATAAAGATTTGTTGGTTTTTTGGGGGATTTTTTTGGTGTGGGTTTTTTTTTTTAAAAAAGAAGACCCTGACTTGGTAGGAGTCCCAAATAAATAATAAAAACAAATGGAATGAAAGAAAACAAACAAACAAACAAACAAAAGTTCCAAGCTGATAAGATGGTCAGTAAATACTGGAGAAATAAAAACATGCATCCAGATTGGTAATAGCTCTCTTAAAAAATTCCCAGCCAAGGAAGGAAGCAGAATTTGGGTAGGGAAAGCTTCCTAAAGGAAGGATTGACTGGCCAGCATTTCAAAAGCTTAAAGATTCTGCAGGTAAATGTGGGGCAAAGTGAAGGCTCTCGCTCCAGATGTTGAAATGTGTGTGCACGTATACAAAGTTGAGAAATGAAATGTCAAGTGGGGGAATCAAATGAAGTATGATGAAACAGAAGTAGGAGGCAAATGGTGAATCCAGAAAGACCTTTCTTAAGTATTCAGGGAGGAAAATACTATGGGAACAGAGGGGCCAAAGATTTCAAGACCATTGGGCTAGCAGTTGAAGAGTTCTATCAAGTTCTAATGAATTGAGAAAATAGTATTTTGGGTAAAGTTGAGATACCCAGATGGAGATGTACACCAAGCAGAGGATGGATGTGATTCTGAAAACTAAGAGAGACTACTGACCAAGAAGGGTAGTTTTGGTAGTCATCTGCCATAAGGTCATATTTGAGTCTTTGAAGATGAATATGATATCACCAAGCATGTCGCCAGGAATTAACAAAAGGCCTGATCTCACATGCATAGGAATAACATCCTGGCTTTTCTATGGGTGCCCAAATCTACAGCAGTGACAGTCTAATTTGAGCTCCAGAATAACTTCAAAGCAAACAGTGTGGTCATGCAGAAATCATAAACACATAAATGCAACACAGGAATAAGGTACTTCTTAGAATATGCCTATCACCAAAAGAGGCTTTAGAATAGTTTATACATGCTAACACTCTAATACCTTCAGAATGATGCTTTCTATGCATTATACCACCTTCTCTTTATGGGATAAATAGTCCAAAAGAACAGGCCAAAGGGCATTTGTTGGTACACAGAGGCTAGGCATGGTTTTTGATATTCTTATATAGAGGAATACAACCAATGGACAATGATGAGGCTTTTTAAAATGTCAAGAAGTCTCAAAACAAACAAAAGAGAACAGAAAAACTAGTGCTTAAAATTTCTATGACAGATGGTAGAAACAATCACCCCGCACTGCTGCCACTATCCTCTAGTTTATATAAGCTAGATTTTTTTTTTTTAATCTAGCAACCCAGACCTTCCGGAGACTATCGTACACAAATTCATCATTCTATTCCATCCTGCCTTAAGAACAAGTTTCAGTTTCTTGTTACTTACTAAATCTCTATATGGCTAATATTGTACTAAAATTATGAGATTTTTTTTTAAGCAGTCAACATACTGCTTATCTTTTCTTAGAATCTTGTGCAATAGAATGAGTTCAAAATATGATCTTCCTAACAGTAAAATTCTGTAAGAGAGAGTATTAGAAGCCAACTATTGAGTTTGGCTGTCAGGGAATGTGTGATCAAGATAAGACCCTCCTCAGAGAAGCTTCTTTTTGTGATCGATGGCAGACACAGAAACTCACAAGTGCACAATGTGCAGAGAGTGAGAGACTTTAAAGCACTCATCCTAAACGAGATATCTTTATCAAAGCCCTCCCCTCAAGGATCAGGGATCTATGGAGAAGAGGAGGAAGAAAGATTGTAAGAGCTGGAGGTGGAAGACAACTCCAAGGAAAGAGCATCTTCCAGGTACAATAAGACTTATCTACATAAGACACCATAGAGACTGTGACAGCATACACAAGAACTGGACAAGTTCAGAACAAATAGTCTCAGCAGTGATAAAAGGAAGTGGACCCAATGTCCCACCCCAGGAAGCTATTGTAATCAATATCCATTGAAAAAAAGGAAAATTCATTTTCTTCAAAGGAGTGTCATTGGGTGTATCAACCACACACTAACACAAATCCCATGACCAGAAGTAATTAATAGACACAACACAAACTTCATCATCTATCCCTCTCTTTCTTTCCTTCCCCTCCCCTCTCTTTCTCCCTTTCTCTCTGTCTCCGACTCTCTGCCTCTGTCCCTATCTCTCTCTCACTCACTCTCTCCCTCCTCTCTCACTCCCTTCTTCCTTCTTTCTCCCCCTCTCCCTCTCCTCTCCCCATCTCCACCCTCTCTCATTGTATACTTTTGGGGACATTTTGGCCTTCTGAAAGGAAAAGAGGGAGAACAAAGGAGAGGATACAAAGATGAGGGAGGGGAAATGAAATTGGATGGGTAGAGAGGTGTAGGAAGAATTGTGGAGGGGAAAGAATATGATCAAAATATATTACATGAAAAAAATACAAAAATGAGTGGTCCCAGTGTAGTAGTTGAAGTAGAATCCATATTACAGGGGATTGGGGCACATACTGAAAGTAAGGAAAGTTACAGGTCAGGATGTTGCATCCCAAAGCTGCTTGCATTTAGCACTGGAGACTGGGAGTCTTTAGTCTTCTCCCAAACCTTTAGATCATATTTGATGAGGACTATCATTTATAAATAACCCTCATCCTACTCTCCTATAAAAACGTGTTCAACAACAGCAGCTCAAATTTGACATGGTCTCACATAATCTATATCAGGCAAATGTTGCCATCTATATAACTCTCCCTTGACTTCCTCCCAGTTTCTTTCTCTTTCTTTCTTTCTTCCTTTCTTCCTTCCTTCCTTTCTTCCTTTCTTTCTTTCTTTCTTTCTTTCTTTCTTTCTTTCTTTCTGTATATGATGGAGATTCTTTTTTATTGGATATTTTATTTATTTACATTTCAAATGTTATTCCCTTTCCCTGTTTCCCCTCCCTCTCCTTACTTCTATGAGGGTGTTCTTCCACCCACCCACCCACTTCTGCCTCACCACCCTGGCATTCTCTACACTGGTGCATTGAGCCTTCCTAGGACCAAGGGGTTCTCCTCCCAATGATGACCTACAAGGCTATCCTCTGCTACATATGCAGCTGGAGCCATGAGTCCTATAGCTCTGCAAGGAGGAAGCTGATCTGAGACACTTTCATGACCAATAACAGCTGAAAGGAGATTAATCATACACAGCTATAGAGGGGAGGTTGGCTGGTTGTTGATTTAAATTGGTTCCCTGGCACAAGCCTAGACATTTCTTGTCCATAATATCCTCATAATAATCATCCCAATTCTGTACACTCAGCAGGCTCTCTATTAGTGTGTCAATGGACAGACTCTTTATAGCATATTAATAAAAGTTTCAACTACATTACATACTTATATTGAATCTTGTAATGAGTCAAAACATAGAGAACTTCATTAATTATGTACCTTTGTTTATGAAAAACTAATGTTCACAGTACAATAATTATATTGTTTTTCATAGAATGGTTTATTTGAAAACTGTACTTTCATATCTTGGATTTACTATTAGACTTTGTATTCTATATCATGGAAGTCAAGGTACTTCCAGCAGTCCACTTATATGAAATATATTACTGATTTTGTACTTTCTTATACATTATAATGCTTTTCTGTCCTAAATTGTGTAAGGGAGGAAAACTGGCTATAGAGTTTAATTTCATATGTAAATTAATCTATATCCACCTAAATAATATAAGCATATTAGGGGCAACATGGTATAGCAAAAGGAATACAAGATTGAGTTCAGATATATGAGGTCTTAGCTAGGCTCAACCATTGACTCCTGATATGACTACATGAACTGTTTAATCTCTCGGTATCCCATGTAGTCCCAAATACCCTAGAGGACCCTGGCACAAGACAGCCTTTCCAACTGGCATGAACCTATCAAATAAGGACTTGCACACTTTTGTGGAATTTGGGACAGTATTTTCAAAGACAAAAGAATTTGGTAACACTTTTTTTTCTTTGTAATAGTTATTTAAATGTTCCTTATAGAGGGGCAATCCATCAACCAGGAATTCTGAATCACCTAATGGAATAAAGATGGAAAGTGTAAAGAATAAAATATGTTCACAGGATGGAAACCACTGTGAAATCAGTCTTAGCTGCACTCATCATAGCACAAAAACATGGATCAGAAACCCAAAGTCCTTCTCTTAGTTTAGTGCAGTAACTTTACCTCTTCTACTTTTTAATTGAAATGGAAGAATTTGAATGGTTTTGATGAGTGTGACTCTTGTCTGACATAACACAAATATTCCCCTGAAAATCAAAGGGAAACCCGGCCTTTGAAAGGCTTTATCCCTCCTGCAAATGTACAGTTAAACTGACTCACAGTAAACAAAAACAAACTAAGACATACATTAAAAGGTGGTTATGAGATGTTTAGTCTTGGAGAATTCGGCTCCTTTTGAGTTAGCAGGATCTCACAGAACCATCTGACTTTTGGGGAGGGTTTGTTTATCCTGATTTCCTGAAATTACCAGGAACAATTAAAGTTTAGAGATACCCTGGATTTTTCTCTCCATTTGGAGGGGGCCTAATGGCCCATCTGCAGATCTGGAGTCCTGTGTGCACATATGGCTCATAATTTATGAGCTGTGCTTATTTACATGTTACAATTCTTACTTTCTATTGTTTTGAAAAACAAATGCATCCTTATATCTTCCCCTTGACATGCATACATATATTTTATTGGAGGACAACACAGCAGAGAGCTGTCAGGTGCAAAAGCAGGAGGGCCGATGCTTGCTTGGTTATAAACAAAGAAGAGGAGGGCTATATAGAACTGATGAAGCGCATTCTGCTCTACTGGACATTCTCTTTAGTGGTTATACTCACCTGAAACAGTTGGAGGTGCACCATGCTTCACTTGGAGAAATACCTTAACTTGACCATCACCTGAAACTTAACGTTAAAAAAAAAAAAAAATGAATGTGACGTGAGATACCACATGTAAGCAAGAATGATGGCATTGCATTTTACTCTTCATACACACCCCCAAAAGAGGAGAAATGAAAGAAAGAGGAGTTCTTGCTAATTAATTGAACACTTGATTTCTACAGTTTATTTAGTTTGATTTGCTTTGGTTACATGTAATTGCAGAGAGGTTCCCATAAGCAGTGTGGGAGAAAAGCAGTGTAGCCATGTGCTCTGTGGAGGCCACCGCTGTCCAGCAGGCATACCTCATTTCTTATGTCCACAACTTTGTGGGCTTGGCTGTCTCACACATGTCTTTTTCACCACCAGAGTTTAGATCACCCATGAAATGTATTTGCTTTACCTTTTCCCCAAACAAATTGTCCTTTTAATGAAGGGTTTTTTTTCTCCCTCACCCTCTCCCCCCTTCCACCTCCCTTCTTCTAAACCAACTAAGCACATTTAAAAGGCCTGGGGTTCATTAATTTTAAGTGTTCAATAAATTAGTGGAAATAATCAAAAGGCCTGATTCTTTCTGATAATGACAATTTGATGTCAGTATAAACCAGTAGATTAAGCTGGGAACATATGCTCCTTTGCCAAGAGAGGTTGCTATAATTAAATAGTGAATGCATCTACAAGGTGCTCTCATGCCTGATTAATTAGTAATCAGGTGCACGAACTCTATCTTTCTGGTAACACCTTGTCTCTTATTGGTTAATTACCTTTCTGCCTTATACGATGTCATGTGAACCAGCCCCTCCCATCACTGGAGGGCCTAGTGCAGATGCAGGCTGCAGCCTCAGGGTCTTGGTCAAATTCATGCTCTCTGTTTTTGTTTCACTAGGACCCTATACTCTTTCTTTTATTGCAGATGGGACAGAACAAATGTCATTCTTCTTCATTACAAAGCATATGCTTCAAAACATTAGAAAGAAAATTGCCAAAGAGACCTAAGATGAGATCTCTCCGGTTCTTCTACTCAAGTTTTCTTCCTTTCCTCATGATGTTCAATTATAAAATACATTGGCTTTCCCTTTATATCATCACATCTAAGACCAGGTACATTGGCCAACATACTCTTGATATGTTCCTTCTGTGTGTATATACATATGTTCATGTATGAGTGTATGTGGAGGGCAAGATGCATTCATGAGTATATTAATGCATGTATAGAAGACAGACAATAGCCTCAAGTACCAGCTCTCACTTTGTGCTTTGCTTAATACAAGGACTCCTGAATCAAACTGCATAAGTCATGCTAACTAAGCCATTAGCTTTTGGAAAATTCTGCCTCTACCTGCCAACTTACCACAGGAACCCTGGGAGGTATGACACACACATGTGCTATCGGTCTGGTTTTTACACTGCTTCTGCAAATTTAAACTTGGTCTTTAAGCTTGTATGGCTAGAGCTTTTATCCACTGAGTTGCCTCCCTAGGTTAAGGTGTTCTTTTGAATGATCTTTTAAGACCTTCCTTAAATTATAATTTACTTCTTGTTGTATATTCACCTACCCATCTCCCTCCATCTTACCCCCCTCTTTCTCTCATTAATGGGGCTGGAGAGTACCTCATTGGTTAAAAGCACTAACTTTTCTTCCAGAGGACCCCAGTTCCAATCCTGGCACCCATGTTGATAGTTGCCTGTAACTCCAGCTCCAAAGGATCTAATGCCCTCTTCTGGTCTCTATAAGGATTGTACTTGAATACATACACCTCCACACAGGCACACACATATACACATAAATCCACACAGGCACACACATATACACATAAGTACTAGTAAAATAAAAAAAAATAATTTTAAAAAATTAAGTCACCATCTCACCTTATCTTTTTCTCTAAAGTCTAACACATCATTCACTTCTGTTCACATTTTCTGTGTTTCCCTGATATGAAAAACCATTGCTAGCTCCATATTGTGATATTAACCTTGTTTTTCAACTCAATACCTAATACTTGCATATAAATTGCTAATTTAGGATAGTAACAGCAACTAACACTGTCTTTACATTTTGTTTTGTTTTGTTGTTTTGTTTTACAGTGTTGGGGGACCAAGCAAGGTCTCCTGACTGTAAGACAGCAGGCACCGTGCCACTGAACTACATTCATACGCACAGGGGGTACTTTCTTTTAAAACTCTTTCTCACGTACTCCAGAAGTTTGGTACTTCTGGCAGTGTAGGCTTTTTTCTCATGGGCTGGTTTACAGAATGGTTGCACGGACCACAGAAAGGTTTTCTGCTTACTCCCATAGGTGCAAAAGAACAATAAGCCATGGTAATGGTATTAATGATAACAGTGTTAGCTTTCACTGGACTGAAAGGGAAACTATGGACAAAATATGATTAAGAAATATGCAATTAAGTGCAAGGATACAATGCCTTTCTGTAAGAGCTGGGCGTTAAATAGTGTCACCCAATCAATCTCTAAGGAAGACAAACTAGAAAGAAAAATCCCAGGAAAAGTCTGAAATGAGAAATTAAGGTCATTTAAATGTGTTGAGGAAGTCATGGTTAGTTCACATTTTCCAAACAGCACAGACTTCATGAGCCTTGTACATGTATACTCAGTGCATACATGTTATATTTCTTATGAAACATCCAGGAGTCAGGAAAGAAATAGTAAGTACTTGTCAGAAGACTTATAAAGCTTTACAGACACTTTACAATATCAACCCCTCAAAAAACAGCATAAGAGAAATAATTGGAAGAATAAAAATAATTAAAATTCTCCACATTAGATAGACCAAATCAATTAGTTAGAGGAAAAGAAATCCATGAATGAAAACAGCTACCACACATGTCCATGCACTGTGGTTACCACAGAATGACTACCATAGAATGAGCTGGGGCAGAAGGACGTGCCCTTGACACATCAACCCCCAAACCATTCGGCTTGTCCCCTTTTCCTTCAGCTCTCATCCAGGAGCCATTCTTAGCAGACCAATGCCTTCTGCCTCCGTTTTCTATTCTGTCAGCCCCTCATTCCACTGCACTTAAGTGATGATACCCGGACTGAACAGCTGCTGATGCTGCATAGCCTTTCACATTCACCTTCAATGTGACCCCTCTACACACCCACCTCCAGTGCGACACCTCTACAATCCACCTCCACATCTACATGTTCACTTCCAGTGTAATTCCATACCCAAACAAACACTGCAGAGCTGAAGGTACACTGAAAACCTCTTGCTCACTTTATTAAGTGTTAGAACGTCCCTCAGATAAGGCAAGATTCAGGGGATCAGAGAAGGCAGAGAGAAGCTTTAAGCAGTAGGGGGAAAAAAATCACAAGAGTCTAGTTTCCCAAACTTCTGTTGTGTATCACCATCTGAAGCTGGCTCTGAGTAAGCACATATGAGTCAGATGACAAAAACCTTCCCAAACATTTCTAAGTCAGAAGCAAACCAGGATGATGCTGAATGCGTGGGTGCTAAACTCTCAACAGCAGAGATCTGAATCCTGGCTCATCCCATTCCTACATAGGGACAACTAACAAGTTAGTCATCATTTTTGACCTTCATTCATATCATCAGAAAAGGGCGGGGGGAGGCGGCAGGCAGGGACCATATGTGTTTTATAGGGTCGTTGGGTAAAAGAATGTGAGCTAACAGTGCATGGTACATAGGAAGCAAATATTAGCTGCTGCTGGTACCACTATCATAGCGTCCTCCATTGCTCCTGGCCCCACCTTGAGAGGCTCCAGACATTGTACCACTATCATAGCATCCTCCACTGCTCCTGGCCCCACCTTGAGAGGCTCCAGACATTGTACCACTATCATAGCATCCTCCATTGCTCCTGGCCCCACCTTGAGAGGCTCCAGACATTGCTTTCACTTGAGTTGCTCTTTCCACAGCTGCATCTCATCAAGAAGAACAATACTATAGAACAAACTTAAAGAGATTTGCTTAATTTTACTAAGTGTTTTAACTCCAACAGACTGTGAATGTGAAGTGTCATTTCCAATTTGAATAAAGAGAAGAAGGGTTGAAAACCATTAAATAGTACAAATATTGATTTGGGAAGAGTTTAAAGACTTTATCCAAGCTGTGATATTGTGCATATGCTTTCTCCATATTTGTATCTTCCAACTTTGTATTTGTAATATGCGGGTGGCTAATCATCCTTGTTTATAAGTTAAGCCCCATTGCTGATCCTTCCCAGATTGTAGGAACTGGTCTTCAAAGACAGTCTTAGAGTCACTGGATAGCAAGTTATCCTGGTAAATGCTATATGATGTAAGCCTGCTATAAACAGGAGCGTCTAAGAGAAAGGGGTGTGTTTTTATAAGAAAAGGCCTCCTGGAAAGGGAAAAAGAAGACAATTATACAACTATACAGAAGTACCCAATAAGTTAGCATGCTGTGCCTGGTGACTATTGTCCCATCTGTGGTCCTAGGAAAGATAAAAAAAAAAAAAAAAAAAAAAAAAAAAAATACCCTTCATTCTGCCCTGAAGCAAGTTTTGATGTTTTGGAAGGGAAAGTAAACATCTATCTATTCTAAAAGAATCAGTGTTATGGCAGTGCCCTCCAAGGGAGTTGTTGCACTTGGCTCTCTCTCCATGTTCCCATTTTGGCCACGATGCCTGCTATATCCATCTCTTCTCTTAGAATCTGTCTTACATTCCTTCCCCTAGCCCTGAACTTGACCTCATGCCCAAGAAGTTGATGTCTTCTGATTTAGCTGCAGAAAGCACTTGCTTATCAAACGGTGTGAATCTTTGGCCTGATTTCAGCATCACTAAGAAGCTATGGAAATCACATTTGCCCTCATGACACATGAACCTTTAAGGACCCTTAAGGAAATAGAGGAAAATCCTAGGTTAGAGCCTTCTCCTAACCCTAGTAATATTTTCTCATAAGCAGCTGCTATATTTTTAATAACTTAATCAAGACTGACAGATATGTCTACATTAATCATAGTCCTAAGAGTTAGCTCATTAAACCTTCTTAATTAACATAGAGAACAATAACAATTATGAGTCTGACTTGGAAAAATGTGTACCACACTTGTATGGAGACATTTGCAATATCTCGGACCTCTCTTGCAGACAAAAACTTCCAGAGAGACCTGGGAATGAGTATTCTGTTTACTCATGATGTAAATTTTAAACAAATACTATTTACAAAATTGTATAACTTCTCTTGGACTCTACCAGCAACAGTCTGTATTTGAGAACAGGTTTTCTTGTCAACTAAGAGAGTAACTCTGGTGGAAAAGAAAAAAAATGAGTTCAGAATGGTCACAAGAAGAAACCAGACAAAACTTTGCAAGGCACAGTATCATCCCCAAATGCACATGTAACAACAATTTTATTAATATGTTTTCTTTCAATGGCTATTGACTTTCAAGGTATTGTACAAAGAAAAAAGTATCCCATTGATTTCCATGGTTTTAGGGACAGTATTTCATATGAGAAAGTTCTGTTTTTAAAAATACAACAGCTTAGGAGTTGATTTTAAATATTAAGCAAATACAAAAGGCATAAGAAAGCATACTGAAAAAGCTGAGTGTAATGGCTCACACCTGTGATCCAGGGTCTCAGGAGGCTCAGGCAGTTGAGCCGTCAACAAAAGGAGAAGGGAATGTGACAAGAGACCAAGGGGAAGTGGCCACATATCAAAAATGTAAGAATGAGGGTGTCAGCTAAACTGTACAGGGCATCCTTACAGATAGAGGGAATTGGCTTACCAAGGTAAGTATTCAACCTTAGATTTTTAAATAGAAAGCAAAGAGGGGGGTAGAAAATAGAAGGCACTGAAACCAAGTCAGAACAGCTGTCCTGGAATAGGGATCTCCCACCTGTGACCTATGTCACTTATGGTCCACTACTTAGCATTAGGAAGAATTATCTTTCTAACCCAGTCCCTTCTAAAATGTCTGTGATAATTCATCTAAATTTGTCTCTCTCCCTTTCTTTCTAGCCACTTCATTCCCTCTCCATTTCTCCCTTTCTTCCTATCTCCATTCCCTCTGCTCTCTCTCCCTCTCTCTCTCCCCCCTCTTCCCCTCTCTCTCCACCTCTCTCTCCCTGTCTCTCTCCCCATCTCTCTTTCCATCTCTCCCTGTCTCTGTCTGTCTCTGTCCCTCTCTCTCTGTCTCTCTGTCTGTCTGTCTCTCTCTCTGTCTGTCTCTCTCTGTCTGTCTCTCTTCCTGATTTTTTTCTTTTGAAACTGAAGCTTCTAACCAAGAAAAAGATTCTCTTTTTCTATGCCAAGCCCCTGTTCCACTATCTAGAATTTTTTTAAAACCATGAAAGTTAGTACATTTCCAAGTAAGTCAGCTACATTAATGGTAAAGTCCTTTGGGATTTTGGGGGAATGAGTTTTCTATAAGAATGTAAATGAATTTATTAACTAGAATGCTATAGATTGCCTTAGAGGTCTTCCGCATGGGGTATGTGACAGCATTGTGAAAGATTATGATTCTACTCCTCCTAGAGATGCTCCCAAGAGTTCTAGAGAGCAGTTCCATCCTGTCTCTTTATATCCTCATAGGAGTCCTTCTTCAGGAAGTACATGACATCTTCAGACCCACAGGAGCAAAGAAGAGTCCATACAGCAGCCAGTGCCCTGATTGCTTTGAAAATAGGAGAACTAGAAAGCAATCATGGTCATGAACCTAGCCTCGAACTCAAGAAAGAATCATTATTTTTGTCTTTCGTGCCAGTAGCCAGATTTCTGGGGCATCTGTGCAGTGAGACTTGAGTCCCCCAAAGAAACCCGGCACGCACAACAACAAAATCCATCTGTTCTTCTACCCACATCACCCTTGCTTTCACAGACAAACCCCCAGATCCTCAACACATAGACAACCTTTATCTTGGAGAAGGGACCATTTGGACACATACACTGATTGCTCTGCCAAGATATGTTCTTGTTTTGTTTTCTCTCGGATCAGAAGATGGTGGCACAGGAACCTCTGAGCCTTGCAGGTGTACCTTCAGCTGCTGCCTCACACAATGTCCCAGAGCCCAGTGCGGGAGCCGTGTCTGCTCTGCTCGGGGGTTGGGGGAGGGCTGTGTGAATTCAGGAGGACAACTGTGAATGGCAAAGCATCTGATATGAATTTATCACAGGCTGCTGGTTGGGTGGGGAGTTAAAGCAAGGGGTGGGAGACGCTAAGTATTTAATGCACCCTGCCACAACCCAACAGTTTGCCCTAAAGAGCCTTTTACCGATATGAAAGGACAGGGTCAAAAGTAAGTTGACCCTTGACAGAATGTACAATTATTAGAAGAGTCTGTGTAGGAGCAGCTGCTGGAACCCCACTGGCTCCACATCGGGCTTCCAAGAGTCAGAATATGAATAATCAAGTCAAGACTGTTCTCCCCACTCCCCTTGCTCCCTCACCACCTCCCGCCAGCCTTCACCTCCTGGTTTAGGCAAGTCCTATTATATTTCTACAGGAAGAAGCATGGCCCTCCCTAGCAGCTGCAATAATTGTGTTCCTATTGTCATGAAGACCTCCTCCTGGCCACCCCCCTACAAGTGGCCATTGTGAGTTCGGAGTCAGTGATTATACGCTTGGCCTGATGCTTTGGGGGACCCAGCTGCCTAAGTGCTAACACACGAGCATGCGGAAGGCCAGGGAGGGGGACCAGTAGAGGTGGAGGCAAGAAGTGGGGGAAACCCAGTCTGTGAGATGGTCTGACATCCGAGACCTTCTGCATAAGTCAAGCCCAGAACAAATGAGGCTTTATCGGGACCCAGTGATGAGGGGGTCTCATCTCCCTTTGAAGTGGGGCTGAGCATGGGGCCTAGCAGCTTTCCCTCCTTTGGACCAAGCAAACATCCTTCTTTTGATATGCTACATGCTCATTATCTCTGCCCCATTTAATGATTTTTGATTGAAGGGTGGCGGCTGGGATGCTGAGAGGATCGTTAGAGAGGCTCCACACAGCCAAGTCCATAAGAAAGGCTCTCCTTGTGTCTGGGCCTAAATTTGGAATTTCTTAACAGTGTGCACTTGTTCTTGGAGGCAGATAAGGGCTGAGCGTGAAATTCTTAATTAAGCAATAAATAGAGAGTGGGGTGTCAGCAGATGTAGCCAGTAGCCATGGCAACGAGAATCACATGGGCAAGAGAGATGAGACTAGATGGCGGCCTCAGGCCTGGGCCTGACTGACAGCTGAAGAATCCTACAAAGCTTGTAAACCAGATTAATTAGCTGACTAATTATTTCATAGCGTTAATGTAACTAAAAAATAAAAATAGTTCACCATGAACTGAAACATTCCTGGGGGGTGGGTTGGTGGGGGGGTGGGAGACAGCAGCAACAGAAGTGGTAAGAGCATAGCTTGGTAAGGCAGAGACACAAACTGTCAAGTCAAACTCCGAGAGCAGAAGAGTGGGCTGCATTTGACTCCTGGCTTGCAAATAGGAAAGACTGCTTGTTTTACAGTTGTCTGTGTTCCCAAGCATGGCCTGGACGTTACAGCTGGGGGAGCCATTCTTCATTGCTCACCACATCAAATACTGCTGTTTCTGAGTCCTAACCCACATGTCAGCAGCACTGAGTCCTGACTCTCCTGTGCCCTCTTTTCTAGGCAGCTCCCGGTGGGATATTTTCAGTAGCTTTGGAGAGACAACCCAAACTGCTCTCCTCAAAAGAGAAGTTTATATGTCTATATGTAACAGTTGTTTAAATCCTGATTATAGCAACATGTAATGCATAGCATATGATGGTGGACTTCAAGTAACATAAAATCCTGTTTAAAAATAAAGAAGAGGGTAAGAGACTGGGGAGATGTCTCAGTTGGTAAAGTGTTTGCCTTGCAAGCTTGGGGACCTAAAATTGGTCTCTGGATCCCATATTTTAAAAAAAAAAAAAAATGGCAAGAACAGGAACATGCACTTGTAATCGCAGCTCTGGAGAGGCAGAGTCCGGTGAACTGGCTCCCTGAGGTTCCCTGGCCAGCGAATATAATCTAACTGTGAAGTTCCTGGCCACTGGGAGCCCCAGTCTCAGAAAACAAGGTGGGTGGCACCTAAGGAATAGCACCTGATGGTGGCCTCTAGCCTCTATATGCATGCACACACGTGCATCTGTAGGCCTGTGTGCCTGCACACACACAAGCATGCAAAATAAAAGTTAGTGTGAGGACTGAGACACACAACATTAATGGAGAGAAAAGAGAAATAGCCCATTGAGAAAGTTTTTTCCCAGGCTATCAGATTATGCTATACAAGCTGGGATGTATTTAAATGCTTTGTACCACATTTCCAAGAGACAAGCGAATATTCATTTGTAACCTCCTCGTAGAAGGCAAGGTATTGAGGCATGGTGTGAATACACCGTGCCCTAGGTAAAAGAGCCAGCCAGTCACTGGTTAAAACCCTAAGCTGGAAGTACTGGCCATGAGCTTTCGGAAACCCAGCACTCCATAAAGATGTTTGCTGACTGGTCCACTGGAGACAAGACTGGTCTCACTGGAAAGGAGAAACGGAAGGGTGGCAATGTGTGTGTGGCATGTTTTTCACTGTCGCTGGGGACCAGTGAGAAGTTTTCTTCCTCTGCAGCCTGCCTAGGAGTCCCTTCTCCATCCTTGTGGTTGGTGATCAAAGATTAGTGGGTAGCACACTCTAGTGGAGAGATCCAGAGCTAGGAACTAGACTGCCTGGGTCCTGTTCTTATTCTTGCTTGGGCCTAAGGTTAGACAGATACTTTTAAGTCTCCTGTGAGGAAGTCAAACAGGAGAGATGCAATTAATTGTGAGGGAAAAATATATATGTATATGTAAAACTTCTACTGGAGGATATGGTAAGGTTGCACGCAAACAGTGCAGAAAATCACTCATTTAGAAGTAGTTAATGTTCAGTGCAGACAAAATTGCAGCACGGAGGAAAGCACCTTGACACAAAGTTCCACCTCTAACCAAGAACCTATTTGCAACTGATACTCAGTGGCTAAGGGAAAACCAGTTTTGTCCAATGAAGTATCACTGGGTACGTCAACCACACTCCTGGGCAGGCCCCGTGCCCAGAAGTAATTGAGAAACCATGAGTTTGTGTACTCTTTGTTCTTTGTTTTTGTTTACTATTATAATTTATTATATTCTGCTTGCTTTTCTTCTTGTTATTTGGGGGAGAATTTGAGAAAGACAGTGAAGCTCAGTGGGTAAGGGGAAAGGGAAATCTGGGAGGAGCTGGAGAAGGGAAAAGAATATGGTGAATGTATACTGTATGAAAAAGTAATAGTAATAAAAGAGAAGTCGTTAATGAATGAAATCCATCCGGCTGTCAGAGATGTCTCAGAAGGAAACAGCAGCTAAGTGAAAAGAACAACACAGAAAAAACGACCTGATATTGGATCCACCTTAGGATATCAAGCATTCCCCTAAGACTTCTACACATGAAACTCTTCTGATGTTTTGCATCCTAGAATATGCCTGTGAAATCTTGATCTGCATCTTTTACATAAATCATCCTAAAGCTAATCCTAACAGTAACAGAAAAACTAAACAAATAAATAAATGTAAAGACCTAACTAATTTATCGAATATACAATACAAATCCAGCACTATTCTTCCTATTGGCTATGTTGGGGTGCAGCTACAATAAAGGTTGGGTTAGTGAGGGCGAGCAGGTGAATGTACGGCAGTTGCCATGGCAACAGGTGCATGGGTCCCTGTTACCTATGGGTGACATCATCACTGGATTCTGAGGCTTGTTTCTGATGCCAACAATTAGGATATTGGAAAATGCGCACAGATCTGTAGGGTGCACTGTAGTAATATCGATTACTTTCCTACAGAAGTTGTAAACTTTACACAAAGGATATCTATAATTATGGTCAAATGCCCTTGGTCCTGTGGAGGACCAATGCCCCAGCTTAGGGGAATGCTAGGGTAGTGAGGCAGGATTGGAGGCAGGGAGTACCCTCATAGAAGCATAAGGAAGGGAATGGGGTGGAGGGATTACAGAGGAGAAACCTGGAAGAAGGATAATATTTGAAATGTAAATAAATAAAATAACCTATAAAAAATTATGGTCAAATGCACATAGCCAATGATGCTGCATGGGGAGCTACTATATGGAGCAGTATACATTTTGACTTCAGACCAGAAATGGGAACATACGTGGCTGTAGTCACTCATTTGCCACATTGATTAAAGACATAAAAAGATGATACTGCCCAAACTCCTACTGGGCATCCTCTTCAAGGATCAAGGGTCTCTAAGTTCATTAGACATTCATACCACACTCAGAGGCTTTTCCAAATCATAGGCAATGAAAGGGTTATGAGGATATTCTGATACAAAAGAAATTATTTATTAGTGAAAATCTACCTACCTAATAAAATGTCTTCTATCAAAATGGTCACTTAATGATGGCTATCATTTGAGTGGGTATATTAGAAATAAAGTATCTATTTTAGTAAAGTATTGTTAAATTCCATCTAAGGAATATATATTTCAATGTATTGGTAAGAGGTTTTCTTTTTATAGGAGGAAAGCACCAACTCTCCCTTCATTGCTACTAAGACTCAGTAGTGACAAGGTTTTTGTGTAGGTCAGACCCAGTTTTCTTATGGTTATGCACAAGTGGGAGAGACAAGTGACCCAGAGCAATTGCTTACTATTCCATATCCTTAGGGGCCAGATCTGGCTTGCGGTGGTGGATAACACTTGCTATGTTGCTCAGGCTCTCCAAATTTGTCAGGATCTATTAAGAACAATTTATATCAAAACCATCATTGCATAAACCGATTTTTATCAGATCCTCTTTCTTGCACACCACGACAAAAAGTGGTGCAGTTGATAAACCCTAAGAGGTCACGAAAACTAAACAATTAAATAAAAGAGGAGATCTACCTAAGGAAATGTCTTATATTGAAATAGCCACTAGATGATGACTATGATTTGATTAGAACATATTAATAAACTGTTGAGGCTGATATAAGTAGACATCATGGTTCTCATGACAAAAAAGGGGGGGGGGACATTGGAATAGAAAAAATAAAAACAGATAAAACTCCAGGAGGTCAAAAAATGGACAGGTCTAACCTTAACACTGGAATGCTATGAAGTGCACACATGAGAAGGTAAAGAAATCCTTCTGCCTTCAGACTGCAAGGACACAGGGTGCCAGGTTCCTCCTCCGTGCCACGAATCCTAACTCAGGACAGACACAGCCTTCCCTCCAGTCCTTGAGTCCATGGATCTGGACTTCACACCATCTTGATTCCCTAACCTCAGCAGCTTTCCAGGGTCTCTCTTCCCAAATGTCACATCAAGGCATCAGCAGATATTCTGTGCTGTTCCCTGTGTCTGTGGCCACAGCTGGCCAGACTGCCATCTTCATTGTCCCAGATAGTTGGTGGTTGGTTGAGTTTAGCATACAAAGAAGTGGAATTTATGGAAAATGTGGCTTTCCATTCCATACCAGGACATCATTAGACTCTGTGTCATTAAGTCCTCACTCCTCTCTCTCTCTTACTGTCCCCCACTCTGCAATTACCTCCTCTTCTACTTTCATGACATACATATTCTACCACACACTCTTGCTCCTACCTCCCCTCTATGTAGAATATGTACTCTTCTCTCATACTCCTCTTTTCTACCACTATCTATCATCTGTCTGTCTGTTTGTCTATCTATCTATCTATCTACCTATCTATCTGTCTATCTATCTATCACATACAAACACACATACATACACACACACACACACACACACACAGACACACATCTACACTTCACATATGAGAGAAAGCATATGTTTCCATTCTGAATCTGGCTTACCATAATGATCTCTGGTTCCAACCATCTTCCTCTGAATGCCATAATTGAATTCTTCTTTATAGATAAATAAAATTGTGTATATGTATCACATTTTCTTTTTAAACTCCTCCATTGATGGAAAGCTAGGCTGATTCCATTCCCTAGCTCTTTGTGAAGGGTGTATCAATAAACACATGTAAGCAAGGATCTCTGGTATGCTGATCTAGAATCTTTTCATGGATTTACACCTTGGTCACATAGTAAGTCTGTGTTTAGTTTTTAGACAGACTATCATGCTGATTTCCATAATGACTTCTCTACTTTGCATTTGTGACAGAAATGAATAAGAACTTTTCTTTCCATTACATCCTTGCCAGCATTTGTTTTGTTCTAGATGGTAGCCATCTTGACTGGAGTGAAACAGACTCTCCAAGCAGTCTTTTTTAAAACTACGTATATGCATATGACTAATTACAGCTTTATAAACATAGATGCCATGTTCCCTTGGATCCCCTGGAACTGGAGTTAGTTCCAGTAGTGCTGGGTAACAAACTCATGTCCTCTGTAAAAGCAGCAAGCACACTTAACAGCTGAACCATCCCTCCAGCCCCATCTCAAAGCAGTTTTAATTTGCAATCATTTTGCTACAAATACAATGTTATCTTAAAATCAGTAAAAAAAAAAAAAGTGATATTATAAACATGTTACACACAATCTAGATTAAGCACTTGGATACTGAATTTTATATTCCATCATTTATTTAATTGAATGCCCTTTGATGTAGGCCCTATTATTATTGTTTTAGAAATAAGGGAACTACGCTGTAGAATATCTACTTATCACCCACCACCTTCTCCTTCTAATGAAATATACACAATTTTATTTATCTCTGTAGAAGAATTCAATTATGACAGTCAGAGGAAAATGTTTGGATGGAGTGGGTGATAAATACTGAGTTTCAGGATTGAGATTTAAACCCGTAAAATCTGAATTTAAAGCCTATCCATTTCATTAAAGTACACAACGCAGCTGTTACCTTTGTATTTTTATCACAGCACAAATGCACCAATTCAAGAAAAAGAAAACATCTGACCATGTGCCCTCAAAGATACCTCTGCAGGTGGACACTTACCCAGGTAGGTGAGCTGCCTCAACTGCCTATTGAAGAACCAATCACAGGCTCTGTCTTGACTGGGCAAAGGATGAGATGGAAGTGACTGGCCCATCCGACTCCCACATCTGAGGAGGATGTCTGGATAAGGTGGTAGGTCCCTATGCATTAGCAGGAGGTGATTTCCAGGGGCAAAGCTGTCAAATGTTGCTGAGTACTGAAGTGGGGGGGGGGG